>JAHZNH010001279.1:0-14003 GCA_027744355.1 Tyrannoseira gladiata
TAAAAAAACGAAAACCCCCATGCTCCTTATTTTCCCCGTCAGGGCCAAACAACTGTAGAAAATAAACTGTTTCCATTTCAATTTCCTTTTTAATATTCCTCCCGCTACGCGTGAGTATTGGGCATTAAGATGTTTATGACATGGTATGGCATTATGGCATCATGGTCATATGCCGATAAGGATGATGATGATCTCACTCAGAGTAAGGCTCAATTTCAGTTGATGTTGATGGGATGGGGCAATTCGAATTCGAATGGTTCACAGTGGAAAGGAAACAAAAATACATGGAGATCATCATCCTCCTTATGAAAATTTTTTTCCTTCGACAATCATCATAAACTTTTTTTCCACCCAAGAACACTAATGGCTCTGGAAAAAAATGTCAGCCACAGAATTATGTTACGACCGGACGGACCCTATCACATCAAGATAATATGCATGGATGGAGCATGCAGAGCAGCAGAGAAAGGGAGAGTGTTTTATTTAATATTACTACTACATACTACTACATCTACATCAGCAAAAAAAAACACATCATATTAAATTATCGGGCATTACGAGATATGAGAAACCCTCGGAGAATATTATCGTGTTTTTTTAGCATTCCAACCATATGCAGAGCATTTTTGGATTTTTATCCCCAAACTTTAATATTATTTTGGGGTATTATATGCTAAGCGGACCGAGGAAATGGTCACTCACTCACGTTCAAACATTTTCTACTTTTTTTAAAAGGGAGGCACATTCAAAGAAATTGAAATGGATTTGTTTGGCAGTTGAACGTGGGGAGAATGGTGGGGATCTGACGTACTTTCTGTCAAGTTTTTTTGTTTACGAGGAGGATCGGGATCGACTCATGTAAAAAAAGAGAGAAAAAAATGTTTACCTCGTAGGATGATGTTTCTATCTTTCTGGAAAGTTTGGGTTCTTTCACATTCTCCGGCAGGGATCGAACAAGATTCATCGCGGTCTCGGCTAATTTTTGAATTTCATGCTCTTGCAGAGAAGAAAAGTCCTGAGAGGAGGTTGAGGATGGAATCGAGACTGAATTACCACTCCGATTTGTTACGGATTCGGTGGAGGGACGTGGGGAGTCCATTCCTGCTCCTCGTGGACTGCTTGGCTCACTGCCACAACAACTTCCACTTCTACTCCTCGAGACAACCCTCTTCGTCGTGGTCCCAGTTGAATTGTCCAACGTTTGAGTTTGAGTGGAATTGGTTTGGTCATGATGAGAAGAAGAGGATGAGGAGGATGATGATGCATTTCCTAATTCACAAGAACTGGAACTTTGCACTGGGACGGGCTCTTGTTTGCCATTGGAGCTGCTAATACTCCGGCCACTTTCACTGCAGCTCGGACTACCCGGAGAATTTTCCGGGGAGGGAGGGAGATTATGTGGATGAAATTGATGATGACTTCTGATGCTGATGCTGCTACTCGAGCTTCCACTGGGACTTGGGCAGTTTTGGTAGTGCTCAAAGTTCTGCTGTCCAGAGGAGGATGAGGAGCAGAAAGTATAGGATTGAGATGAGCCTCCACCACCACCACTGGAAATGACAACTGGAGAACCGTGCTGGACATACTGTCCCGGTAGTCTTCCCACTAATGAGGATGATGGGCTACTGTTGTTGCTACTTCTTTCCTGAGAGTGATGTTTTGGATGAGAGGGTTTCCCCACTTTTTGGGAGTCCCTCGAAGAAGAGTTGTTACTAGTACTATCACTGGACGAGGAGTTCTGGGAAGGTTCGGCCGCGTAGGAAGGTGCATTCTGGGCTGGGTACGGGGAAACGGGGTTCTGAGCTACAAGGTGAGAGTGGGGGACTGGAATAACCGGTATGGGATGGTGTGGTTGTGCATGTCCACCTACTCCTCCTGTCAGATTCGTTGCGGCGATTGTTGTCGTCGTGTACTGCGTATGACTAATCGTCCGATCGATGTGGGAAACTCCGTAGTGCTGTTGGTAACCTGGGGGAAGGACGGGTGACTGAAAGAGACCTGAAGTGGGAAAAAGAAGAAGACAAGCAGGCGACATTAGACTAATGTGGCTTCATTTACCGTGAAGGAAAAATAAAATAAAACTTTCGCACGAGAAAAAATCTTAAATTTAGAAAGTTGCTTGAAATAAAAAACGGGAGAATAGACAAGTTCCTTTTCCAGTTTTTCACTTAAGAAGTGGTTTTTCATGCCAGTTCAATTTAACGAAATTGACTTGTCATTCAGACAAAGGAGACAAGTAGAAATAATGCGAGGCAATGGTGAATCAGGAATTTTTTAAAGGAAATTATTAGTTAAAAATCTTCTTCACTTACTTGGTTGAGTCATCCATTCCTGAAGAAAACAAACAAACAAAAAAAAGAGATTTTAGATTGTATTATGTTACAGCCATTCCTTCTTCAACCACTTCCATACATCTCCCTTTTTCAATAGGAGTGGGCCACTTTCATTGTCAGTGAATTATAGTGAACCTGATGCCAGTAATCGCCACTGAAAAAATTAATCAAAAAAATAATTTTATAAGAAAAGCCTTATTCCACAAAACAAATTCTTGGCTTAGCATTCTTGTTGACTCCCAGAAAAATCCCAGATATATTTGCTTATTCCTGTCCCCATTTATTTCGTAAAGTTCCTAATGGCCAAAAAATGAACTTAATTTTTTCCCATCCGTAAAAATAACCATACAAATTGTCACATAAACCGGAAACCTTATTAAGTGAACAATATTGCTACACTGGTTTCCTCCCCAGAAGTAAAATGACGATGATGATGATGATACTTAGCTTGTTTGCACATCTCTTTAGTTCGTGGTGTTCTTTAGTCCCACTCCCATTACTTCTGACTTCCGTTGTAATTAATTTGAATAGGTAATAACACTCCATCTTCTACCCCCTCCTCCTTTCATTCCCAACTTTAGCATGGGTGTGCTGTGTGCTCCCCACACTATAAAAAACTTTCTTTTTAAAAAAGCTGAAAACTTTTTTTTACTCATCATTCCAAGTTTTTTCTCTTGCTCCCGTGCTAAACTTCTAATTGAATCCCTCCCCTTGCTGAAAATTTTTAATGTTCCACTTCTTATTTCCAAGCCAAGCCACACTCATGAAACCGTACATAACGCTTTTTTCTCAACATCGTTAAAAAATCAGACCTCTATTCATAAGGCTCGCTCGCATTTAAGTATTTTTTCTTCATAATACCACTTTCTTTTTTTACACCCCTTTCCTTCGTCGCCTTTATAATGGTCGTAATCACCATCCGGTTTTAATTTTTTCCCTGCGAGTCATAGTTATCCCCATCTGGAATCATTTTTTAAGAGACCTGATCCACTCCTCCACCAACCAACTATCCATCCCTATTCAGTGTTTATGCTCTTTCGTATTTAAGTTCTTTTTTTTATTCTTCCCAACTCAATTTTTTTCTGTCCTTATTCCCGTTCCTCTTTTTAATTTCAGCTGGAACTCTCAACTCGCCTCACCACCACCGCCAGAAGTAGCAGTTTTGTTCATCGTGATAAAGAGAGGAGGAGACGACGAGACATTTTTTTTTCTAAAAGGTTGGCAAGTGTTGGGGACACGAATGTACTTTTACACCAGAAGATGATGGGCCAGCCATATATCTCATAAAGAATCGTTAGTGTAGCGTAGCGCGCAAGAGACCGACAGGAGACATGGAGAAGTGACATTCTTCCTGTTTTTTCTTAATGTCCCAGTCCTAGTACATATTCTGCGCCCCCTGATTCACCCCTTTTCCCCACTCCCTGTCGTTTTTATGTCATGTTGATGAGCTCTGTGCCGTGCCGCTCGCTACACATGAATCAACTGGAGAGAAAGAGAGACATATACACCAGAACTGGCCTGGCCTAGAGCACGAAACAAACACTGCTCTGTAGTTCGATGGGTATCATCATCATCTAGCACGCAGGATGGATGAGCCACGTATTTTCTCTGGCTTCCCACTCTTTAATAGCACAAGCTCCAAATGAAACTTTTTTCGTTAATGTCATTAAAATGCACTTTTAATTTTTCGAGGGAAGGGGGCCACAACACAACCCATTAGAAATGAAAATATTCGTCATATTCATTCATTTTAATTTCATTAGGAATATACATACATCGCATTTCCCTAGGAAATACTCGGGGGTGCTCCACAGACACCGAACCGAACCAAACCAAACCGGGCTGCCATGTCAAACCACGCCACACCGCACCAATGCGCCAGTGTGAGGTAAATGACGATTTGTTCATCAAAAAATTATGTAGTTTCCTCACAAATCCCATAAATAAATCCATAAGTACAAGCATCGCTGTATGAATTGCATTGCTGCTGCTGCTGCAAAGACAAAAACAAGACCATAAAAATTCTCCAGCTGGTGAGCCTACATAAAAGAAAAGGATGAGATCGACTGCTGCTGTGAAGCCTCCAGTATCTGGCTCTGACTCTTGTGAGCTGTCTTGTCTTTCAAAAATTATATATGATGCCAAGGCATGAGGCATGGCAATACAGAATCAAAGGAAGGAACAACCGCAGCCATAAAAAGTGAAACGCGACTTTTTTCCTCCTTTTCACTCCACTTCACATCTCCCACCAAAGCCACACAGACGTCGACGAATATTCTCCATAAATTACATAAGCATCACTACCACTACTACCACTTCTTTCTTTAAAGGAGCCAGTCAATTGATGATGAGCCAAGAAGAGTACTATATTCTATATGATGCCATGTGTGCTGATACCATCAAAGATATTCTTATTTAAAAAAGTTTTTTTTTGAATTTCACTTCACAACACCACGAAACACTCATTGCGCTTCCACGATGCGCCCACAACTCCAAGAACTCTGAGATTTCCCCTTTTTTCTTCCAGGCTTGATTTTTTCTCTGGAAATTGGCCGAAAGACAGCAAGAGCAACTCTGCTGAAGCAGCAGCAGCAGAAGTACATCATATTCAAGTGAGCGTATGAGTTGGCTCAGTAATCTCTATAAAAATACTCATCTTTCTTTCGGGAAACGTGCTTTGCTCCACTTCATAAAAAATAGATCAACATGCCAACCAAAAGCCAAACCCCAGCCGATGATGCCGATTGCCGATGCCATGTCGTATGCGCGCAGGCAGACGTGGTAATCAGTTCACTTCGGAGGAAAAAACACAACAACAACTCCAACTCTGTTTTTTATGTATTGCTTCCAGCAGCATTCATCATAATATATTTTAATGTTCCTCCTTTTCCCCACTTCCAAGTGCAGGGAAAAAACGAACCAGATGAGTTGAGATGGGATGAGATGAGATTTTTTTATCCCAGCCGTTCCTAAATACTCATCTTTCTTTCGGGAAACGTGCTTTGCTCCACTTCATAAAAAATAGATCAACATGCCAACCAAAAGCCAAACCCCAGCCGATGATGCCGATTGCCGATGCCATGTCGTATGTGCGCAGGCAGACGTGGTAATCAGTTCACTTCGGAGGAAAAAAACACAACAACAACTCAAACTCTGTTTTTTATGTATTGCTTCCAGCAGCATTCATCATAATATATTTTAATGTTCTTCCTTTTCCCCACTTTCAAGTGCAGGGAAAAAACGAACCAGATGAGTTGAGATGGGATGAGATGAGATTTTTTTATCCCAGCCGTTCCTAATATTCGTATTCTTAGTGTGTTTTTTACCATGATGATGTAATGAGCCCTTCATTCGGTTTTTTTCTGGAGATGTATTAAGAAGACGAAGACACAAGCTCTGGCTGTGAGGCGCACAGGATGTAAGATCTATTATTTCTCTCCAGCCGCAACATTTCCATCGTCATTATTATTACAGGATGATGGAAAAAAAGGAAGGCTCACACACACACACACAGACAGAAGACCGAACAGAGGGGAAAATAAGCTAGTTGGTTGGGGGAGAAAATCTGACTTTGAATTTGTTTTTTATTTATATTCAGATTCTGAATTGGTTAGTTCTCTATGAAAGTCTTGCGGTTTTGGTTGGGTTACAGATTCATTTTTTATGGGGTGAATCAACCGCTCCAGCTTGGGAGATTGTCCTCCCCCGAGCGAAAAAAAAACCAAGTCTCGAAATACACCCTTGCACCAGAAGAAAAACCAAACTTGATGAGCGAAGGGAAAAAATGAGTACGATAGAGTAGATGGAATTGTACTCTGTACTCGCACTGATTACGAGAAAAAAATTTACGATGTTGTTTCAGTCATCTCATCTCTCCAGCTAAGTTATCAAAACAATAATACTCCAATAATAACAGTAATGATGAGGACGACGTACTCCTGTAGTAATCATAATTATTGGACGGGGGTTGACCGAAATGAGAAGGCATGAATATCGAGATAGGTAAGATATCAACGAGTAAACCAGGGAGACTAACTAATGCGTACACTCGACTCAGAACCCAGATTGATAATTTCGCTCCCGGCTAGTCGTAAAAAAAGTTGTGGTTGCACGTTCCTCTCGCTCCTATGTCCTCCATTTGTACGTAATATTCATAAGCAAAGAACCTGGAGGAATTAGATAGTGATGATGATGATAATGTTCAAGTCCACTTGGATGGAGGCACTGTAAAGGGGGAAAATGAAATCACGTAGAGTTGGAGTTGAGTAATGCTTGGGATATTCCAGTCATCCAGCATTTCAATATTAACCAACATTTGTGCTGTTGCCTCTGGGACTTGTTTTTGTTTCCGAGGATGAGTGAGCGAGGGAGAAAGGGCAACAACTTTTCAGAGCTTTTATTCTCCATAAAAAATATAAGCTGAAAGCCTTGGATGAAGGTAGCACTATGTAGTACTCGAAACTGCTGGAAGCGAGTTTCAGTTTCGAGGCTCGTTGAAAAACATTGTGGATTAGTGGAAGGGCATTGACAAAACAACAGGTTGCTTTCGTGAAGCCACCTTGGAGTCCTTATCAAGTACTTATTCATAGGGATATGGGCATTACTCCTATGAATAAATTCTGCTTTCATGTGCAGTGCACAGGTAAGAGAAGTACGAAAGGCTCTACTGAGTAGTAGTGATCAAGCAGGTATATATCTATATAATGACTTCACTTTTTTATATTCTTATTTTATGTTTTGAGAGGAACGTCCTTGGACGTCCGTTTTTTAAAAAGAACAATAAGAAGCAGGTGGATGTCCATGAGTGAGTGAGTGAGTGAGTAGTGGATTTGGATGCTGTATCATCATCATTAACCTCACTGCGTCCTCATCAATATTCCCACTATCATTAAAATATATCGGAGGACTGAGAGGCAGCAGTAATAAAAAACACTAAATAGAAACTCTCGTCATCTTCTTTCTGGAAATGACTTTTCAGCACAGATTGGCTTTCGCTCCGGCTCCAAGATGACTAGACCCACTACTGCACTGGTGAAAAAAACAATGCAGAAACTTTGACAAAAGGATTATGGACAACTGAACTATAGTAATGGTTTTGGCTTAAGGAAGGGATTCATAATTTACTGAAAGATCGTAAAGGGGTCGGTTGGATTGGATCCCAATCGTATTGATTTTTCCCTTTTCAATCCATCCTTTCCTCCTTGGATTTTTTTCCTGGCAATGGCAATTATTATTTCTGGATTTGATCCGCCTCCTTTTTAAATACCTTTCAAACAAGGTGGTAAAATATCATCTCATAAAACACCCATAAAAACTCATAAAGTTCGGATCCAGCATTCAGCCTCAATTCAATAATTAACATGCCATCAAAAGCAAAATCCCGAAGCGAGCGAAAGGGGAANCAGCCTCAATTCAATAATTAACATGCCATCAAAAGCAAAATCCCGAAGCGAGCGAAAGGGGAAAGTGGGAGGATTTCTACGAAAAGAGGTTTGGTTGAAGTGAGAGTGCTGATCTGTTGCTCATTTAAATTGAAAATCTCCCTTGTTTTCGTATATAAATACCACGAACTGTTTGCCGATACTTGCCATTGTGGAGGATGAAAAGAGAGCAATAAATCAATACACTCTGCTTTATTATTGTAATTATCAGTATTGTGCGAATCATAATAATAATCATAATCATCATCATAAGTACACTTCCATCTTTGGGTCAACAAGCAGGAAAACGGTTAAGTTCCTCAATGCATTATTACTGCAAAATACATTCCTAGTTCATGATGTGATGTGATGTAATGCATACCACACTTGATCCTCTAGAGCTCTCCAAGGAGTCAAAAAAGGAACTTTTTGTCGTTGGAGCTAAATAGTACGTACCGAGTACGGAACCTAGTCAACCGAATAAATATTTTCTGAACCCTTCTCAATCCAAATACCATATTTGTATTCATACTCGGAGAACGACTTCAATTATGCAAATTCAATTGGAAAGAATTTTTTTGCTTAGAAATGGGTTCTCTGTATTCTTCTGACGAGAATGTTTGGTTAGAGAGTACCAAAGTTTGAAGTGATCGAGCTGGCAACACAAAAGAGCCGAGCCCGAGCCAACCCAAAATACCTAGAAAAGCTCCAAGGTAAGGTAAGCAACAATACTGTAATCGAATGGAGGAAACTGAAAGAAAATCATTCTCATGTGAAGTATTATTGAATCCTCAAATGAAATTTAGAGGAGATAGGATCATCATCATGATCTTGTCATGATCGTTATAGGTCCAATTTTCACCCGCCCCAACACTACAAAAAGGCTCAATCTCAATATCAATATTTTTGAGTTGGGGAAAAAACTGTTCAATTCCACCAAAAATATGATGATCTGCATCATACCAACACCAACAAATAAAATTAGTTTTTTTGAAGAACCGAGTGAAGTACCTTACTCCAGTCCAGAATCATATCATATCTCATTTTCCCCATTCCCATTCCTGCCCTCAGTTGAAGAGGAGGTGGACACTGATGAGGATGAGGAGGGCGAGAGTATTTTGCCTAAAAATTATGTTCGTTTGTACATGATAAGGTACGCAAGTAATAATTTTTTTTCATCCAAAAATATTTTGAACGTGACTACTTTATGTTCACTCACGTATTTTTTTGAGGAATTCGACAATTTGAAAAAAGCTATTCGGGATTATGTACAAAAGCACCGACAGAAAAATGCTGTTTTTTGAATTCCTCCTAAATGAATATGAAAAAAATATATGGAAGTTGAGAATGGAATGGGCTGCTGCTGTCCCATCAATAAGCCAAGCCCGGCTGCCACGTGTCGTATAGTATGGCGTATTACTGTACAGTAGACGAGGACGATGAGGGCGATCGATAGTGCATGAAGTAATATCCATGTCGATTACATGATGACTCAGCCACAGAAATATGCATTTTTCCCCAGTGGAATAAGCTAGGTAAGTCTAGAATGGAACAATGGAGTGGAACCCACCTTCCAGACAGAATGCACAGGGGAATCTAGGGAAAAAATCAAAATTAATATTTTTTCCCAATTCCTTATTGATGCGGGGGAATGAAATTCCACTTGAGCAATTTTTCCCTCTTAATAAATGCGTTCCAAATCTAAATCCAGGGGGAAGGCTAGGAAAATGCCATCCATCGAGCTACACAGAGTCAGGAGTCCTCCTCCTTCCCCATTTTTCGAATTCCATTCAAATTGAACATGGGAAAAAAACAATGCATATCTGGAATAGTACTGTCATTTGCCGTTCCAACCGGCTTCCAGCCGACTCGACTCGACTTGACTTGCCCATTCAGTACAAGCAGTGTAGTGATCCCAATCATCTGTCAGAACAACCAACCACACGCATATCTTACTTATTCCATCTCTCCTTCGCATCATCAGCATATTCCGGATCCGAATGAAACGTCACAAGTGATACCTCGTTAAACCCAGGATTAATTGCGGGTCATAATATCCGTGACCAAGGGATAAATCAGGAAGGGAAGGCAAGACGAATCCTTACTTACACTACAGCCCATCAACATCATTCATGAGGAGAAATGATAATAATATGCACGTATGCGAGCCAGCAATCCTATACTTTTACTAGAGATGACCTTTTGTCAACTTCCCAACATGGAGGATCCGTGAGCAGTCAGCACGGTACAAGTAGTCGGGTCACGATTCCTACCATCATGGCATTATCACTACTATTATACTTGACTACGGTCGCATTTTTTAAATGTGAAATGTCGAAGTAACAAAGACAGTGACAGATTACGGGAAGACTCCATGTGGCTCCTTAGAGATGCTCCATCTCCATGCTGAGATGATACTTCTTCTCCAGTTTTTGATGTATCAATGGAGCCCATGCCCAGGATTAAGGATTTGTTTTGCCTCCCAGCTCCCTAGGAATTATTAGTATTAGTACAAAGTATTATTATTGTGCAGCAATTCGTGATAGCCATACTGTTCGGGGAATATGAGCCAACTCCAACAATGGGGAAGGGAAACAAAATTCTGTTGTGGTGTGATGTAAGGCATGCATACCTTACCTCTGTGAGATGAGTTCCACCTGTATCTTCCTCTTCCTCTCATTTTTTGAATGACTGACTTTAATACATAAAAAAAGTACGTAGTCCTTAATGCCAATAAGACCATAGAGTACACCTACTATCTATTGTACCTACCGAACTGTTGTAGTATTGTCCACCTTCATCGTTTTTTTCCTCCCCCATCACACCAGAAAAAGAATCCTGCGTACGTGTGTACTGTTTCTCTGCTCACGTTTCTTCCATCTCCGGAGGAGAGGAGATCGCCCACGATGATTACAATATTGCCTTTTTTACTGGATTTGACAGTGACATGATGAATCCTCACGAGAATCTCCCAGTCAGTACAATAACAAAACAGCGAGCCACATGATATGATATGATACGGGAGTGTAATTTTCTTCGTGTTATAGGATACTAACACTAACTACGTATCTATTTCCTAGTCCAACTCAATCCCGTTATTATTATTAGAACTAATGCTTTGTCTAGTCTACCTGTCTCGCGTGAGGTTCACTCACTCTTAGTTCCATGCTCATATAACAGTGAATGTGAATGTTGTAGTGAATTCGAAGATTACCGTCACTTTCCATGAAGCACTTTAAGTGCGTCATTTTCCAGGAATAGAATCTTATTCTCCAGCGAGCCATGGCATAATAGCTTCAGAATAATTGAACCTACTCCAGAATGCATTTGCTCCCATCAATGTCATGTACAGAAGGGAGGAGGAGGGATTCCCCCCAAAAGTGTTCCAAACAGCGATTTTTTTTCACCACCGAGTGGAAAAACCGTCAGACTCTCAGCTCATTTTATTTTCATCATTAACACCATTAGAACAAATGAAATGTGTGTTTGTATATCATTTAAATAATCCCACAATTCAATGAACATTCTCCGAATTTGAGGAATGGAGTATACTTCTTTCCTTCTCCTAATCCACTTCTCCTCCTTCCAGGAAAAGCTTTTTACCCCTTTTTTATTTCAATTTCCTTTTCCTACATTAGCTGTTTCGTTGAAGAACTCTAAATTGGATGCGGAGGAGCACTGCATGCAGAACTTAACCAGGGAGAAAATAAGAAAGTACAAGTTTTTCACATTAGCACTTACCGGATTTAGGAATGCATAAAAAAGAAATCCAACAGCCAACGAGAATGACAACTTACTGATAAGACAGTTTTTTTTATCTCGAGAATGCATCTTTTTTCTCACTGCAGAAGCAAAGTGAAATGAATCATAATGAAAATGTGTGCCTGCATGCATGCCAACGCGTATTCACTCGCTCACTCACTCACTCACTTCCCCTTCATCTCACTTTTTTTTGTCTCGAGCTCATCAGATCACATCATTTCCCTCAGCTCTCATTCTCATTGCACTGAATTGCGTATTCCAGCTAAGTAGCGTTTTCCCCCGGTGGAAGAAGAACAAGAAAGGAAAACAAAAGAATCGTCACAATCGTCCATATTTTTATATTGCCATCACATCACATCACACATCCCTAACTTTTTTTTCTCCCTTGACTTGAATGTGACTACCGCATTTGCATATAATTTTCTCCCTTGTTTTTACCCCGCGCACTTAAGTAGAAACCCTGGATGTATGAAGCAAGTAAGTAGTCTTTTTTTCTTCTCCACAATGACATCGCTCCAAGCCCTGGAAAAACTCCTCGTCAAAATTATGCTTGCGAGTTTGGTTGAGTGAAGGAAAAAAAGCGAAGTGAGCTCATCATCATTCCGTTTTTTTACTTCTATTCCCCGTTTTTTTCCACGATGATGGTGATGATCATGAAACAAGATCATCAGAGAGATGATCATCATCCTCCCTCCTCGTAAAGAGACTCGTTCGTCTCCAGCGAGCCAGATATCACGTAAAAAATGCCTCGTTTACCATTACCGTGTAAGTACGCCGTACATAGTGCATATTTACCTCGATCTAATGCAAGCCTCCATTTTTTCCCATCGTATCCCCTTCCTCATTTTTTATGGGAATAAGTTCGTCACCGAAAAAATCTGCATATCAAATGTGCATCTCCAGTTCCCAGTTCCTCCAAAAAAATTTTTCCTCTGCCCCTACAACCACACTCACTTATCCGTATCCACATCCCTGGAAACTTTTTTTCCTCCAGGCTTAGCAAATGAAACAAAAGACGGAGAGAAAGGGAAGATGCATGTCTTATGCAGATTACACTTGAACATTATTATTACCATTATTTGCTCTTGTTCACTTTTTTTCCCCCGAAAAACCGATTTGAAATTTTTCGGGAGGATGAAGTCAACTAACAAGGTCTGGAAGAGGAGTATGTATAATGTATCCAGGAACAGGGAAAAAAATTGGAATCTATGTGCGTTCCTTATTCCTCCAGGAATCATTCGTTAAAAAATGTCTACCCGCATGCATGTATACATGTGAGTAATGCAACTTCCAATTTTTACGCACATTCAAAAATTCTCTAAAATATCTCTCCAGAGGGGCTTATGACAACTTTGAAATATACTTACGTACTTCCCCACTCCCCAATGTTGCATTCAGAAGGTGGGTTTTTTATTTCACGTTGAATAAATATTCCCCATTCTGTCTGGTTATAAGTACATTCATGGATGATTCGAAAGCCTCCTCGTCTGCCAGAAAATTTGCTAGTAGATAGTGAAGTACAAGTAGAAGTAGTAAGTCACTCATGTCTCAAAACTTGGTAATGCCACTTGAGTGCCAGGAGATTTTTTTTACATACATGGCTCATGTAACAAGCCCAACCCAACCCTATGACTTGCAACTTTCTTAACATTTTCATCTTGTGAGATCCCTCAGTTTTCCACCCCTCACTGCACTCTAGACTTTAGAAACAAGGAGTAATGCACAGTTTTATAAAGCTTAATCATGTACCCATCAAGGAGGCTTAAAAATAGAAAAAAATCATTCCACAAGTAAATAGATGGTGTTCTGAAAAAATGTCAGCATCAGGAAAAAGGAGCAAAATGCTCATATCCACTCATCTTCAAAAACATAGCATCAGCGTCAGTGTAAGTTTTTAAATAACCAGCGTGGAAGCTCTGCAAAGAAACAAATTCGCTAGCTTTTCCTCCTTTTCAGCTTGCATCTACAAGAGAATGAGAAAGTACGGATCGCACAAGTCGCCTCATCACTCCTATTTAGTCAGGGATTTCCCTCAACTGAAGCCAAGGACCTACTTCAAGCCTATTCATGAACTGATGAGTTCTGAAAGCCACCCACAAATCCCATCTGGTATTCTTAAAATGGATGAAGTCCGATTGATATTGGTCTTCAAAAGTACATTACGTTTCCAACTTCCCAACCCATTCGATTCTAGCTTCATTAATTCGACCTATATTTTTCAATTAGACTACAAAAGCTGGACTGTGTATTCTCTTGTGGATGGTGGATATGGCTCCACTTCTATCACTCTGGAGAATCTTCCCATTAGTCAAAGTCAACGCGTTTAAAATGCATATGCATATCGTATCTACTTATTGTATGCGGCTCACCAGTGTCTACCAGGAGCTCTCACAGTTCCATTCAAAGAAACTGTAACAGTAAAAAACAAAACGTTGTGTCATCCCCATTCAAAACTCTAAGCACAGCTTCCAGTTTTCCAGTGGTGCTG
>JAHZNH010001280.1:0-19839 GCA_027744355.1 Tyrannoseira gladiata
GAGTAGATGGATCTTTGGGAAAACAAAGGAATGAAAAATTAGCTTCATTTCTAATTATAAGTTTTCTGTAAATATTCAGAAATGTGGGGAGAACTCGCAGCTTCCACAGTTCCCCGGTTTGCGGACTGACTGACTGACTGGAGTGAAGTGATCAGGGAAAGTAAAAAAAAGTCGGTTGGAGTTGGAGGTGAGGAGAACCGATGGAATTGGGGAGATAAGAAAAGTGTAAAGAAGATTAGAATGGAAGTATTTAGGGACGGTGGTGGCATCGCATTGTCTTCGAGTGAGTTATTGGACCTCCCTTCACGGCATCCTTCCATCACTCTCATCAGGAATAAGAATATTTTTTCCCCTCTAATAATGGAAATGACTATCTATTTTATTAGGAATTATGATTTGAAACAGAGAAATGGCTGGAGAAAAAAAAAGTCCCATAGTTTCCTGATCTGGAGAAGTGGCGGTGGAAGAAAGAAGAGAAGTTGTAGCTTCACTTCTCTGGAAGGGGAAATATGCTCTGGATGGGCTCAGGAGAGAGAAAAAAAAGTTCGTGACATGGCAATCAGCCGCTGCTCTCCAGAGACTGGGAAAAACTCCTCTGAAGATGAGTGGCAGTTAAGTCACATCATAATAATCACCTCTTTTTTCTCACCCCAACTTTTTCACAATCCAATCCACCATCCATCCGGACAAAAGTCATCTTTACGGAAGACAAATATCACTTTTTTTTGTATTATTATTGCTCCCTATTGTCACCAGTGGCAAGTCATGTGCCAATCAGGAGGGTGATATTATGGGAGGACTGGAGCTATCTTCTCTCCTTTTATTTCATTGTGAGTGCCATCCATCCCCATCCAAGGAAGAAAAAAACTTTCCTCCATAACGAACGACCCGCACCCGAACCAAAACTCAACTAAAACTAATCCGTTTATGCCATCTTATCATTAGCAAAATAAAACATTTTTGGGGAAAGAGTTGGAAAAATTTATTTTTTAGTCGGATCGGATCCGAGAAGAAAAGTTTTTCGTTTTAATTCCGCTAACGAATCCCAACTCCTTGATTGAGATGGAGATGCATAGGTACGTGTATTAGTATTATTATGAAGATGAGAACTTAGAATTGGAGTTAGGCACTGATGCTGATGCTGGAAAGTGGAAAATAAATTAATCTCTCTTACCTGTCCACTATCTTCATAATCAATGCTACCATTTGGCGTGTTCGCTGCAGAGGGTCGCTGTGAAGTCGAAAGATTAATGGCGCCATCACCGTCAGTGTCTCCGTCCATTATTGTGCCATTATCCTGGAAATTTCAAAAGAAATAAAAACGGACTTTTAGCTAAATTAATTAAATTTCAGGAAGCTCACTTATAGTAGGAAAAAATTGGGTTCATTTTACTCTTCTCAGCGAGTATAAAATCAAGAGCTCATGACACGATGACAATTAATACCGTGAGCAAGGATATGGATATGGATCCCTGACCCGACAAGACAACAAGGTACATTCGCTCGCTCGCTCGCTCACTCTTTCTCAGTCACGTTTTCCAATCCAAGTGCCAAAATCTACACGAGGAGCAGAGACTTTCATTTTGTGAGGAGTCCAATCCAATAACAAACTCATCCACCCTACTTAATTTTTCAAACCTGTGTGCTACATTCGCGAAATCTTGGTATCGCCATCACCACCGCAAATCAGAATCGGTGGAGCATGGACAGCATGCGGATTAGGAAAAAAACGGATGTATTTTTAGGGAGACCACAAGAGATTGGAGGTTGACAGGGGAAAACATGGATGACCCAAAATGCAAAGGAGACGCGGATTAAATTGATCAATCTTATTGAGAAGGCGAAAAAAATCAAGTCAAATCAGGGATTTGTGCTTTTGAGAGGTACCTAATCAACTCCCAAATGTATGTGATTCCTCATCACATCCCGTCCAGCTAAATACTTAGTTGATCAGACTGAGATTTTGCAGATGGAAGAATTGCTTGTGTACCTTCCGCGGCGGCAGAAAGGAAGGATCGGATTTTTTTTTGCATATTTTATTTTCAATTTAAGGTATCTCAAAATAAAGAGGAAGCCCCAAAAAAAAAGAGATCAAACGCGCGTTGAGTAAGTAGATATCTATTTTTGAAAGATGAAACAATAAAAAAAACATGAAACCATACATATACATGGAGATGTGAGTCGGGGAAGAGTGGGGAAGCCATTGAACCCACCCCACGAATCCCAATACTATCTCTGAGTGAGAACAGGATTTACTGCCACATTCAGGGAAAAAACAAAAGGAAGTAGGTAAACAAATATTAGTTTTTTTTTGTTTTTGTTCTCATTCCTCATTGAATTCTAGGTGGCTTTGTTGTTGTGTCATCGTGGAGGAAAACAAAGCGTCATCATATCACGAAAAAAATATTGCACTCAGCAATGGCTAGGAGGACAACTTCAACGCCGACTCACAGTTTTTCATTTAAAGTGAATAAATGATTAAGCTGTAGATTTGCTCCACCCAGAAGCATACAATGGCAGTGAAGTACTCAACTACAATTAAAACATGAGGTTTCTGAAAACCCACGTGATCTTCGGAGGAGATCTGGTCGTAAAACAAAAAGTCAGTATTTCATCTTTTCATCACGCAGTAATTCATCCGCTCATAAGTACTTCAGTACTTATCTGCACTCCGAATTGTGCGTGCGTGCAAGGGAGCATCAAGATCAGGACTTGCTTTTTAACCTACATCACATCACATCACATCATCACCATAACTTATCATCGTACTTAATCACCATTCTTATTGGCTTGAATTGAATTGCATTTCCCTCACTCGAGACGTCCCCACCATATCCCCATTTCCTGTACGTGATCCCGATCCCCGGGAGATTGGGATGCGGCATCCCATTCCACAAAGGAGACAATCTGCGTGAGCCATTTTCCTCCTCAGATTCGAAAATATATTGTATCATTTTAATGCATTGGGTACTACTTAGCTTATTCAAATAGAGGGAAATATGCACCCTGCACCAATAAGTACTGCTTAATCCACCACCTTTTCTTATCCAGATTTCGAATCTTGGGAGTAGTGTTCACTCGCCCGTTTATATCGCAGAATAATAGGTGAAGTCACTAGTAATTATGATTAATGCTTCTGCCGACTTCATCTTCCCCACGATACAATATTATCGGGATGGGAAGGCCTTGGGCAGAAATTCCCTGGTTCTTGGGATAGTGTGCACTCTCCAAAGAAACAGGAGAGCGATACAAGAATCAAGCTAAAGATTTGCCTGTGCATCTGACGATGAGTATTTCACGTAAGTAAGTACATTTGCATGGCTGTTTTAAAACATACATCGCAGCATCCCAATCTCAACGGCATCACATCTTATTTTATTCAAGACAGAAGTAAGTACATCCAAGCATCTCCTATTTTTTTCAAGAATGTTTGCCAAACTCATTCAATCATTTTAGCACGCCATATAACGCACCAAGGGGAAAGAGAAGATGCCGACGGGAGTGAGTGCGGTGCGGCAATGGCGATGCCAGAAATTATTGTTTGATTTACAACCGATAAGCGAGTCGCTATAAGCACCACACAACACAACACAACAACAAAAAAATCTTCCGACTGACTGAATTTCATTTGCCGGGTACAATTTCATTTCATTTTAATTTTGCCGTCTAGTAGTTTTCCTCAGCTCCACAAGACTCTTTGCGTTTCGCAGGGTATAGAGGTTTTCACCTTTTGAGAATTTGTTTAGCGTATTTATTTATTGGGTGAGTGATTTAGTACTTATCATCCCTGGGGAGAGGTGATAAGAGGAGAAGATGATTCGAAATGCGAGGAGATGAGATCCATCAACATTTTTTAGAATCTTATCGACAGGAAGCTATTACCCGTAATTAAAATGCTATTTAAGTGAGATACAATGTTCGGCTCGGAATCCAGATAAGGAGGATGCATGCATTCTGGTGCAATCGCCATTTATAAATTTATTTTCTCTAGGGAGAGGTGAGATTTCGCAAGTTGGTTTGGTTTGCGTGCACTCTCATTCGATAAGGAGGGAATACAGTGCCAGATCAAAGTGCAATTTGGTAAATATATTTCGGTGGTTGGTCATGAATCATGATAGCGAGTAGATAGATAGTTCGAACCCCGTCTTCAAGATGAGCCTAGCTTCATGAACTATGAGCAATATATATATACATATAATCTCTTCTTTTATTTTCGAATCATCGAATCAAATCAAATCAAAATGGAAAGAAAATTCGCCGCGGACACGACCAACCCGATAGGAGCGGGGAAACACAAACAAGCCAAGCACAAAAACGGGAGGAAGGAGCAAGAGCAACTCCCGGATTAAGCGTGTTTCACGCTACGCATGCAAAACAATCTGCTCATCTCTGGAGGAAGGAAGGGTAAAGGAATGGCGGAGACCTCGAACTACTTATCTAATGCATCTCGATCCCAAACCTCACCGCTTGGGTACATTCGTTACACGGTTTGTTGATTCTTCTAAGCAGCTGCGACCATCTCCGTCATGATGATCGTCATCGGGAGATTTCTGGAATTTTGCTGAGGGAAACGGATTCTACGGTATCTGAACTTGGTCCGAAAGTATTTATTGGAGACAAATAAATACTTAGGAGGAAAAATAACATGAGTATCTATTTATCTCCCTAATTCATCTTGACACCCGATGAACGGGAAGTACAAAGCACAATACGCAGATTAGTATCGTAAATAGGTTCCAATGGTTCGGTTTTTTTGGCCATCTCACTCATTCCCAAACAAATGCAGAAGGGATTGCAGACGCTGAGATAAGAAGATATGGGATCCCTCTGAAATTCATTCTTCGCCCGTTTTAAGGCGCTCCAAAGTGCGAAATCTAAATTTGGAAAGGATTTGCTCGCTTAGTTGATGTTGATCTTGTTGATACATTGTTTACGACGGCAAGTGTCACCCCAAGAAAAAAAAGAAGATTTTTATGAAAAACAAGAAGTTATACCAAGTTGTTCCATAATGGGCAAATATGCACGTGTCCCGAAGGCAAAGCTGAGTACCATTGAGATCTGGGACTCCTGTGGATAAACCAAAGCAAGTTTTTTTTGCCGAAAAGTGAGTGAGCCACTACTCGAGCAACCTGAGTAAGTAAAGCACTGCATTGTATTGGGATAGGATGCTACTGCTTTGCTCCAGTTCAGGAGCTCTAAGGTCTGGACTGGTTACGTACTACTGAAGTAATAGTACTTCATATCCCAAATGAATTGCTGCGAGTTGCGTAAGCACGTTCTCACACTCGGAAAACAACAATAATGATTGTATATCGGATCGGACGTCTTGACCTGGAGTATACAACTGCATAAAAAAAATTAGCTGAGTAGGTAGGTAATCCCTCACACACACACTCACTCATATCCAGTAAGTCAAGTCAAGTCAAGTCAAGTGAATTTTTTTCCAGTGAAAAAGTTGTTTACAGGAAAAATGCGGCGCAAATCGGTGAGACCATGACCACTACAACTATCCATCCATCCCAGCATCTCCATCATCATCATCAACATCACGGACAACAAAAAGTGATACAGTGAGTGAGTGAGTGAGATTGTGATAAAAAAAGAGTGTCTGAAGGTCTCCGCTGGAAGCATGAAATCAAATCCTGCGCGGATTACAATACTCTCAACAAGCCTGACTAAGTAAGTATCTATGTTACGCAACAGAGCACCACACCACACCAAATCACAATGGTCGAGAATGCAAGCTATGCCCATTCCTATCGTCTATCGCAATCAGTCAAAGAGAAGCAGAAGCAGGCACAGGTCCGCTGCTGTGCAAAAACTCGCTGAGAGAAGCAGACCAAACGAAACGGAGCTGAGCTGAATCCACGTTTCAAAATCCATCTATTCATTTTTTCCAGCAAAAACTGCCTGCGCGAAAAAATGTGGATGGATGGATGGATGGGTCTCAGCAGAGAAGAATGCGTCTTCATCTCTCGCAGTAGGTATTGGTGTCTGCTCAGGTAGACGAATGACCCAGTGACATTGATTACTCCATCCGATATTGTAAGTGAAGCAGCTCTCCAGCAGGTCTAACCTACTGCACGAAGAGTGCTTCCAGGAAGATGTCGTAATGCATCGGTGAGTTCCCATGTGAACTCTAAGCCATGTTAGGTGTTTACATAAATATGTATCTATTTACAAGTCGGCATTTGCATATGCAATGGGGATCGGAGTGGAAATGCGAATTTTGGGGAAGGATACTTAATTTTGCCAAATTACTTACTTCCAGAAACAGTAAGTAGGTATTCTTCCCCATTGATTCAGCCAGGTTTTTTAGGGAAAGGGGAACTGACAGCGAGTAGGAATGAAGGGGAAATGGCTTCACTCATCGGGAAGATGATGAAGTGAGTGAGGAGGCCATACTTACTCAGGCTTCAAAATTGAATCATTTCAGTCTCGCCTTCCATGCTCAAACCTATCTATGGCGTGTTGACATCAGAATGTCAGCAGAGTGTATTGTCTGCCAATGTATGTATCTACTCGCTCACGATCAGTATCATCGAGCCAGTTTCCTCGAAACAATTGGGAAATAATTATACTGTGATGTGATATAGATTCTGATGTGATGTGATGGCATGGGATAGGATGCACATCATGCATGACATCAAGTTCATCGCGCAAATAATGAAGTGATGGAGTAAGTAAGCATTAAATACATTATCACAATACTGATGATGATGATGATGATCATCATCATCATCAGCATCCCCATCCAGCTCCAACTTGAATACTTATGTAAATCCATCTATCCATCTCTCTCTCTCACGGGGAGAATGCGAAGCTGATGCTGGAGGAATTCATTAAACAAACTTCCCTATCATCGGGAACATCACTCAACGAGAATATATTTAATCATTGAGTGTAAACAAGCGAAAAGATTATGTTGTGTCCCGTCGCATCCCGAACAAAAAAAAAGCAACATCAACATCACACCCAACCAACCAACCAAACCAGACTTTGTTGCGTAGCCTTGTCTGAAAAAAAAATTATTACAAAAATATATTCTTCCTCTCGCCGTCCTCATGGATTTGGATTCACTCCTTTACCATCTTCTTCAGCTCAATCCAATCCAATCCAATACACCCCTTCAGAGTGAAAGATGGATGGAGTAAACTCTAAAACTAAACAATATTTGGAACGTTGCGTTGCGTTGGGTTGTCGCGTTTCCCTGTGAGCTGAGGAGTCTCACATGAATTCATTTATTCCATTTCCACAACGGATGGATAGGATTGGGAAGGCGAGAGCGGAACTCTTCTTTTTTTGTGTACACGGAGACCATCTAATCATTATCATCATCATTCGAGCCAACACACATCTGCATTTTGTTTTGTTGATGTTTGTTTTTCAGTTTCTCGATGTTATGGGTAAAAATGGAAGGTAATGTGTGGGTAAAGTGAAACAGTTCTTTTTTCCATACTATTGCCGTCGCATCCATCCATCCAACCTCCTCCTCCCGCTCCTATTTATTAATAGCGAGAGTCAGAATGTAAATATTGTCCTGAGAGCGATGATGATGATGATGAAGAAGAGGAGGAGGAGGACGACGACGACGACGGTGTTGGAGCTCCATTTTCGTTTACTTTTCGCTCTTAATGCTCAACGCTTGTCTCTCCATTTTTTTGTGTGGTGTGGATGGTGATGATGATGGTGATGGCGATGGCGTTTCCAAAGTAAGAATAAACAACACAGCGAATTCCCAAGGACTTGTTGTTGTTATTGTCTTGCATTTCTCTCTCTCGACTTTGACTACAAAAAAATATACATATTTCGTGGTTCGGTTCGCTTGCTCGCTGCTCCTGGTGATGATGATGATGATGATGATGGTGCTGGTGCTTTGGTGGCGTTCATCACGGTACTGATGGGGGTGATGATGATGATTATGTTGAGGATGACGATGACTATGAAGAATGAGGAGGAGGATGATGGCGATGGGCTTCCCGACTCCGACAAAAACCAAACAACCAAAAAGTGTTTTCTCACATTGAGAATTATTTACCTCGCCACATTGAAGCCATGGGAATTAGGCATATTTCCCCCGAGTTTGTTTGAAAGTACTTAGCAAAAAAATGACAATATTTTTTCAAATGAAATATTAAATGACTTTTTTTCAGAGATGTGAGCACCATTGAATCGGCACCATCATCCTCAAGGTAAAGTGCGCAACCAGATATTGTAATTCACATACTTACTTAACCAGAGTCTTGTACACCTCTCGCCTGAAAATGTGAGTACAAAACTAAGTAGGTGCGATACAGAAAACGGGCTTGATGCTTAGAATTCTTTTTTTCGCGAGTGAGTACCACCTTTCGGACTATTAATAATCGTAAGTGGGTGCACACGCGGGAATTGCCTGCAGAGCTGTTTTAATGCTCGCTCGGAATTTACAAACAAAGTAATAAAATTCGCTTTATGAGATACACAAAACACTTGTCATGCTCACCAGCTCGCTTGCTCACGCTCCCATGCATTTTTCCCTGGAAGGAGTGAGGCATCCAATGCTCCACAGTGTGAAGTGATGCAATCCGATCCGATATAATCCAATCTATACTGGCACATTCAATTCGCTATAATATATTTTTCCTCCTATTTCTTTTCCATTGGATATCATCGAGTTAGCTACTGGCACTTCGTGGGAGAATCCTGATCCCAAAAAAATTTATGCATAAATAATTACTTAAGTGCGACTATGACCTTAATAATTTCGCCGGGTGCGTGGTCGCATTCCCGGCAAATGGGCTAATAAACGGTGATGCTCCCAAAGGATTATTTTATTGATTGGAGGAGGAAGATGGGCACTTTGCTTCCCATTCCCCGGTGGAGAATACGAAGAAGGAACTCCAATTTATTGCACTGACTCATCCCCGCCTTCCCATTCCATTTCCTCACAAACCATCCTAGATTACCAACCATCGAGAGGGGAATTTCCCCTGTAATACAGATACTCACATCCCAAGGAGAAAAATAACACGATTGGAGATGCCAAACCTACAAGAGCCAGAGCCATTTTCCCCGTCATTATTTTTCCTACCCGGTTTATTTATTAAACATGTTAAATAACAGGAGCAATTCGGAGCATTATTATTATTAGCATTATTGTGATATCTCATCCAATGCATCAGCTCAGCTCAGCTTAGCTCGTCTGGGTACATCTGCTTTCGCCAAGAGAATTCTAGCTCAGAAAGGTTGAAAAGCTCGAGCTGGCTATTTAGCTCTTGCTTGCTTGCTCGCTCGATCCTTTCCTGTTTATCGTACCGCAAGAAAACGGCTTATTTATCTAAGGGGAAGGGAGAGCTCGAGCACGTTTTCTTCGAAGGAATAAACTTAGCAGATAAGCCAAGATAACTCAATGCTCATCTCAATTCCCCGAAAAAAAATCTCCGATGAAGATGAAGATGAAGATGAGAATAAATAAAAAATTGATTTAATTGTAGTCGTAATAGTGCATATTAATAGTCTTCAGGATAAGGAGATGAATCGGAAACAGACGCAAGTTCTATTTATTGCACCACTACTACTACTTATTCCTTATGATTGTTTATCACCCCGTAATCATGATTCAAAATCGGCAGTCGGTAGCCCAAAGAACTCATAAAGATTTGCGAGGTGATGATGATGATGATGATGCTAAAATGCTAATGCTCACGTATTTTTTCCATGCGGCGCAACTACTTAACTAATGTAGGAGAGGGCATACATAAATATTTCCCAGGCTCTTATTGGCTCTTAGTCTTGAGAGATGCAAGTGTTCATTTTTATCTCAGGAGGACACCCGTGGAATATGAGGGAAGTTCGCGGAAAGTGAGAATCCATAAACTGCCATTTTTTTATGTCCTCTTCAGAAGGAAAACGTAAGTGTTGTGCAGGCAGGCAGGCAGAGGCAGAAAGAAAAGATCCAAATCCAAGTAAATAAGTATTTTTTCCCCTTTGTAGATGTAAAGACGAATATTTACATTTGGGGAAGTAAGTACGCATCTAGCATCTAGTGAATACAATAATAAGGCAATAAGAGACAGAGAGAGCATTTACTATTCAAGCCCCAATCAGGAGTATCGTTTCGCTCACTCTCACTAGGAGTAATTTTTGGAAAAGTGGGTGAGTACAGGCGATGAATATTGTTTTGCTTTCTGAAGATGACGTCGGCGACGGCGAGCAATGGATGATGATGATGGTGATTGGTGATGCTTGCCGTGATGGAAATGGGAGGGAGGCTTGTTTGTTTTTGTTTGTTCCTCTACGAAACTCATTTAACCAGTTCTCGTTCTGGTCCTCAGCTCCCACAACTCCCCACCGAGGCTGTACATTCCCTGCTCACATTTAAGCGAGTGGTTAAATTTAGACCTGAAAATTATTCTATCCTTCAAACCCAACCCAACCATCCATCCATGCTCCAACTTTTTTTCCATGGAATATAATACCCGTCCCCATGAAGAAAAAAAACGAATGGGTATTCCTGTGTTGCTTCTGCAAGTCATGAAGAAAATACAGCTTGAGCTACAGCTACTTCCATCCATCCTAAATGCTTTCACGAGCATCGTGTGTTGGTGACAATTTTCTTTTTTGTTTTCCTTCATTTACGAAAAGCCCCCTGCGCAAAAATTTTAGAGAGATGATGATGAACCGCGCCGCGCCTTTCTGTCCTCCCCCATCGCCCACCGTATCGGCTTAACTTAAAACAATCGCTGGGAGCAAGAAACACTCCATGGAGGAGGAGAACTCGCCTTAGTGGCACACTCAAATGAGCCTTCACCCCTGCCACTCTAGTGACTCAGTGGATTATCATGGGGACCCCTATAGTCCGTGGTACACTATAGGGAGGTCTCTTATCCCGAGGTTGGTGTACTCCTCCTTGCCAAAGTTGTTTTCCATTTTTACAACGTTCCAAATAATTTACGATGCCGGAGTGGAGTGGGATCCACATCCAGATCCAGATCCAGCTAGCTACCTGACTTCACTCCAGGGTTGGGCCTGAGCTAACTAAGAGCAATCATCATGGAATGGATCACGAGGATAAACAAGAAGTGTCACCAAGCATCCATCGCATCGCCCCACCATCCAAGGAGCAGAAGTGTTCGATGTTCCTACTTGGATGCAATAATATTGATGATCATGATTATCATCATCCCAATATCAACAGGGACAACAAGAAGCAGCGACGCAGCAAAAAGTGAAACGACGCCCGCCGGCGTTTTCATGCATTATTGTCTCGTTCCATTCATCCAGCGTACTACACTACAATGGGGTAACTACTTAACTTCGTATATTTTTTTATTGCTCTCGCTATTTTAGAAACCCTTCTCCACTCCAATCCACTCCATTTCTCACTTTATTTTTTTCCGCTAACCTCACCATCTCGGCATAGGGAAATATTCAGTCACCGAAGATATTTTTAAGAGTCAACTCAACTCAACTCGATTCCTTGTTTTTGCTATAGTTTCACTCACTTCATCTTTCCCAATTTTCCGTCATTCTCATTGCTTCACTCCCTAGTGCCTCCATTTTCACCCTTTGCCAAACATCGCGACGCCCCGAGCGATCTTTTCGACAGCATAAACAAGCAGCTAAACATCATCCGTCTGCTCGTTTCGCTCTCCTCCTCCTCCTTCTTCTCGTTCGTCAACAATAACAAAACAAAAGACCCAGTCTGGTATGTCAAGCAGGCTTGTTCGCTGAGAAAAGAAACACTACCATTATATTTTTTCCCCAACAAAGAGCAAAACAAAATGGTAGTAATAAGAAGAATGAGAATATGATGTGATGTGATGTGATGTAGTTACAACTCCCTAGTCCACGTTGTTTTCCACCAAAACAACAAAACACAATGCGATATAAAGCGACCATTTCAAAATGAACCAAGAATTTTAGTTCAACTCACTCAGACCAAAAAAAAACCTCTCTTCAACCAAAAAAACAACGTCCCCTCATAGAAGTAGTGGAAGTAGTATTGCAACGCGGAGTAGAACTGAACTGAACTGAACTGATAGGGATTTCGCTTGAAGGGGTTGGCCGTGACAAAAAACAAAACTTTATTTATTTGTTTATTGAAGCTTGTGCAAACATTCAGAGAAGAAATTCTTGAATTTCATTCCGTACTAATGTGTACATCCCCACACATCCACAATGAACCGTTCATGCCTTGATCCATGATTCTATCCCATCCCACCGCTCAAAATGACTGTAATCAACGGAGCCTTAAAATCATGGAACTATTACAAGTAGACGAATAGCTCCCACAACCTACAATTAGGTAAAGTGAATGAGTGCACAGAATTGCATAAGATTGTACAGTGATCAATTCTTCAATTTAGAGGGGAAGTGCGGAATTCTAAAATCCGTCCGTGGGTGCATCCGATATATGAATGGGCATCATTGCATTGATAACATTTCTTTTGAGTTCAAACGACTTTTTGGAGTTTACGCTCGTTGCCTGTACGAAATAGGTTCATGCAAATCTGATCTTCGCAAGTCCCAGCATTACCTACATCTGTGGAAGCTGGGGGTTTTCCGACTTCTATGTCTACTTAGGGATCTGTGAAAACGCTCTCAGTGAATGAAGATACGGGTCCAGCACTCCTTTAAATTTCCCAAGTATATAGCTGACTTATCAACAATTTTTTTATATTTGGAGCAGGATCGCTAGCAAGAGCCGATCCGATCTCTTTAAAAGTGGGAAAATGTAGCACTCGACTCCACCTGCCCAAGTTTTTTTTCGCGCTCGGTGCCATAAACAAGAGAAAAACAAGTCTTTCTCAATCAAAAATCTGGACAGGGCTCTTTTTTCTTCCAGTCATTGAGACAGGCAGCCAGACAGACACATCACATCACTCACTCACTCCATCTTATTTTTTTCCCTGGATGGGATCATACTCTCTCCATAGAATAAACAACAATCACAACAACAATTACAATGAAATGATGTGAGCATTGAAGAGTACAATTTTTTTACGGTGGCATTCTCTCTTTTTACTCGTTCTCTACATTTCTTTCTTCCCCGTGAGTGAGTGAGTAAGTATTTATGAGTCTTGTCATTGTCTACGAGTCCATCAAAACTCCTTCAGAATTAAGCCCATCCATTTAAGCACAAGCTTACTTATTCCCCAGTCATTATCTCAATCGCAAAACTACAAACTACTTACAATACAAACAGCACAACATCATTATTTTTTGCGAGAAAACATATTAATACACAATCATTCTCATACTCAAGTATACTCACTCACATATGCAATTGATTTGCGTATTCTGGCCAATACCAGTTCTCCTCTTCAAAATATTGGTGTCTTCTAAAAAGTTCTTGCTTGAGTCTATTTCAAAATTATTGAATCCAAATGGATTGAATTGAATTGCATTGCATTGCATTACTACATCATGTTGTTGTGTTTGCATGTAGTAGTAGTCTTTCTTCTTCTATTGTAGTACTTAGTGCTCGAACTCGAAACAACAAATTTTTTTTCTTCCATGGCGATCATCATGATCATGATGATATGATAAAATATAACAAATAAGTAACGAAGTGTTTGCACAAGCATTTTTTTCTCGTCTGGCGGAGCAGGCACTATACCATATTTATTTTTTTCCAATCCGATAATGACGTGTGACATGGGAACTGACTGGCTGACTGACTAGCATGCAAATCTCAAGGTCATTGGACAAAGTAGCTCAGTCAGTCAGTGAGCCGCACCGAGTGAGTGAGCGAGTGAGTCTTTCCAGTCCAGCCGAGATGCAATGCAAGTATGATGATGATCATCATCATCATCATCACCATCATCACTATTATCACTCTCCACTTCACTATCACCCTCCTCATAAGTATGAAATCCCTCCTGACACAATGTATTTTATGTGTGTGCATGTACATCATCATCATCATCATCATCATCATCATCATCACCAACTTGATACATTGTNAAGTATGAAATCCCTCCTGACACAATGTATTTTATGTGTGTGCATGTACATCATCATCATCATCATCATCATCATCATCATCACCAACTTGATACATTGTACTTTAATGTTAATGTCATGCATCCAATCCACTCTGGAAAAAAAATTTTCTCCTTCCTCAACTCACTCCGCTGGCTCCACTCTCCATGCTTTTGTAGGTATAGTCCTAAGCAAAAACCGTTTTTCCTCGCGCGGTAATCACAACCATCATCATCATCATTTTCATTGGATTCGTGATGGTGTAATCGTAATTGTAATCGTAATCACTTTTTAAAAGCGAAGCGCAGTCCATTTATCATGACTCCTTGGACCTGGGCATTGTTTTTGGGAAATACGAGCGATGAGCTCCCAAAAAAATTCGCTTACGTAGTTCCTAATGTTTGTACTTAAGTAGGTAGCATAAGTAGCCAATTAGAATTATTTGGCTTGGCTTGCAATGCCCAGAACACTTTGTTTCAATCTCCAGGGGGAAAAAGTGATTTGCGTGAGGTGAGTAAATTTGTTTTGGAAATGGGAATGTTGTTATGTATTCGCAAAAAAATGGATGGATTAGGTAAACTCACGGTTGGAGAAGTTGGCATTTTTTCTTGAAGAAGGTAAATAGAATTGGATTTGATGAGAATGCATGGATTTTTTTTCAACCCGTCTACCTTCTCCTCAGCTGTCTGGGGGATTGACAATGACAATGAGGATTTTTTTCAGAAGAGGAGAAGAATAATGGTGATGATCAGACAGACTCCTGCTTAAAAAACAAATTCTGTGGATGAGGTGAGACGAGATGTTTATGGAAAAGATGATGATGCTGCTGATGATTTGGATGGAAGTAGCGGCGGTGGTGGTGGTGGATGAGATGAGTTGATGGGATTAGGCAAGCTTACGGTAGCGATGGGGAAGGTAAAGCGCAGCGCACCTCATTACTGGTGCAACCTTGAGGTAGATCACTTTTCGCGTTCAGTCAGAATCAGACTTAGATAACAATATTATCGTTTTTTTCATTCTTGTTCTGAACACTCTAAAAAATGTCGGCTCGGTTGGTCGGTTGGTCTGTCCGACCGAAGCGCTGGGAGCGAAACAAGTGAGCACCTCAATTACCGCGATTGGAATGGAATCGTTATGTGAAATCAGAAAAAAGTACTTTTTATTGGGGGGATTGCGAGAGGCAACAGAAAACTGTTGGTGGGAGAGAAAGATGTGGATCTGGATGCTCACATCACATCACTTATTTCCTAAACAACCTGTTGGAATAGGTTAGGTAAGGCATGGATGGATGGACCACCAGCACTACTACTACTACTACTTCGGATGGAGAACGGACCAAATATTGAATTCACTCCTACTACTTCATGGCGTGCTCTGACATTCGCGTGCGGTACAGCGATTACCTCAGTACTCCGATTGGGTTTTAAGTGGACCAACAAGTAAGTTAGTACGTAAGCAGAATTAAATGTATTATTTGATGGGCAATGTATTTAAGTCCAATTGGGGAATCAATCAAGGGGCAGTTGTGTTGTGTTGCATGGGTATCATATCATCATCTCCAGGTTTAAAAAAAACCATCATCATCATCATCACCATAGTCGATTTGGCAGAATGAGAAAGAGGCAGACTGTTTGTTTTAAACTGTTGGGAAAGCTGACGTGATTGATTCCAGGATTTGAGGCGCACTCCCTCATTGTATTCATCATATTTATTTTCTGAATTTGGAATGTGGAATTTGATTTGGGATTGGATTGGGATGTTTGCGCTACTCCAGCTGAATAAACAAGGTCTCAGAGAAAATTCAAAGAAAGGGGGGACGAACGATAAGCAGAGGGTTCATTAAAATTCCAAGTTCTGAATCGATCCATCCAAAAAGTTTCAATAAGAAAATACATAATTTACGAACTAACTTACTTACTTAATATTCGCTCTTGAATCGATGAAGTATTTATGTACTTCGCCTGATTTTGAAAATCTAGGGAAAAAATGGGGATCGAGGTAATAAAAGTATGGGGAGTGGGGCACATGCACCATAATAATTAGAAATGGGATTCCTCCGAGCTCAGAAATACTTACGGTGGAGGAATCACAATCACGTGACCTCTCCCCGATCAAACCTGTCCAACCTTCTTGTTCCAATTTCCTCCTTAATAATTAATGAAAAGGGGGCATTGGATCGGAACTCAGCCTAGTTACAGGAGTAGATGGGAAGGGGAAGAGGAAAGAATAAAAAAAGAAGGCTTCAAACCCCACTCCACCTCCTCCACCAGTAGCTACTTACTCCTTCCCTCATGATGTCATGGCGTGGCCTTGCTGCCTGAGCAGAAAGCCTTGGCTTTTAAGGACCAACTACCAACTCTGAACTGTCCACATCCATCAGAGGAAGGTCCACTCACACAGAGTACAGGAGTACGAGTACAATAGCGTATTTGTTTATCAGAGAATAATTTAGCTAGTTGGATGGATGGATCAATAAAAAACAATGTTGTTTATTGTGTAATGAAGCCTTGAAACATGACACCGCGAGCTCATGGAAGGAATTGAATGGAAAATGAAATGGAAAGTTCTCCCTATGCGTGAGACCTTGCCGAAGCCGTGATAATCACTCCCACTCCTCATCCTCATCTTCCCCCATCGAGGAAAACAATGTATTTATCTGTTTCACTTCGTAGGAGGAACTACTAAAGCCACTAGTGATGATGCAATTAATTACCAGGAATGAAAATTAATCCGGAGCCAGACATCCAGACTAGTGTGATGCGAACTTACTTACACGTAGGCATTCTTTGTTTACGTCTATGATCCCTTGATATTCTAATGAGGTTTTCCTCCGAAAAAAAGTAATCCTGACAGTTCTCTGCTAGCTTTCAGCGCTGCTCCCAAAATCAGCAATAGGATGCAAGAGCTACCCAAGCTTACCACTTCCGTTAAAAAAATCTCTTGGAGCATGAAAGTATCTATATTTGTCACTCTGTTATCATTGTTACTTCGGTGTCAGCGTGGGGAAACGAGCGAAAATTTTCCAGCGAACGGGGTTTTTTCCCGAAGTGTTTAAATCCCTTCCCCCATTTATTATTTATCGAGGTAGTATTTACAAGACCGACTTATTGTAACGATTATTCGGGACACGAATCGCGAGCAGGTATTTATTACCCAACAAAAAACACAAAATGAATATTATAGTGTCGAGCTGGTATTATTTAACAAACGACATGTGGATATTTATATTTATGCGAATATTTAAAAGTACATACATTGGGAAAGAACTGACTGGCGATGAGTGAGTAGAGCATGTCACCGAGGGAGAATTGTAATGTTTGGCTGTTGCTTGCTTTACACGGCCACATTTCCACTTTATTTGTATTTTATTGTTTGTCCTCTTCATTATTCAAGCTTACTCCTACGAACAAGTTCCCCTCCCCACTTTCCATTCCCATTTCCAGAATGAAAACGCTCCCGTACTCGGTCATACCATGTCACCACAAGCAGAATATTATTAGAATTATTTTTTTTGCAAAAGCACCGAGAAAAAAAACTGGCATGCTTCTGGTGGAGCGAGCTTTTCACTTCATTTCGTGGCTGCTCAAAAAAAAAATTAGGGAAAGAGAGAGAACCAGTCCAGAGTCCTTACTAACTACTAATATTATTCAGGAGCAGTAACAAGTCGCGGTGGAATCGGGGGAGAAAATAACAACAACAACAACAACATCATCATCATCATCATCAGAAGCAACAACAACAACAAAAATAGAAACATGTTCGAAGTGGAAGTCCTGCTGGTTTTGTTGTTCCGTTCTTTCGTTTTGTTGCTTGGCTTGGCCTGGCTTGGTTTGGTTTGGGCTCTCCACTCATTTTCTCCATTTGGCCGTGCGTACTGTACTGTAGTTGTTGTGTGTGAGTGGCTCGAAGTTTCAGCCTCAGAGCCATTTCCAGGATTGGATTTCCCAATCAATAATGCCACTTTGAATGCACGGCAAAAACTAAAACTGCTGACAACATAAACAAACAATAAAACAAACAGTTTCGTTGAGCAACACCAAAATCAATAGTCCTCAGACCGGAATGCATGCTCCTGATGGAGGAACAACAACAGCCCCACCAGCACCAGCAGAACTTCTTCTGCATGATAGATAGGTAGATACGAAGGACGACTTACAAATACATACATGCGTGAAACAACTAAATTCTCCATGGCCCTTGGTCTGTGGCATCCATCTATCCCATTGGAAAAGAATGCAAGTGAAAAGTTTTCAATGTGCTTGCAATACTCAGGTCGAGCTGAACCGAGCCAACAAGTTTTTGTTTTTTGAACCAAGCCGATATTTTTTGTTGTTGTGGATGCCTCCTAATAACTTAGTGGTCACTACGACTCAATTAATATGAATTACGTAGCAACAACCGCATTTCCATAAAAAAATATGAACGGGGACCCAATCTCCCAAGCTTGAGCACAAAACCCGATTTATAAATTCGGAGGGACGACTTAGGTACACAAAATCCTTCAAATTTCATCCTCTAAAGCACCCACCCATGGATGGATTTCTCCCAGATGGAAGGACAAATTATATATCACTGGTGATGATTCTTGATGGGAATCATACCACTTTCCACTATATCCTTCCACCTTCCTCGATTCAGTTCCTATTATAGTCGATCGCCTTTGTAATCGTGGAGGGAGAAAACAAGTTGTTGTTTTCCTCTTCTGGCCTAGTTTCTCCTCCCCCTCCCCATTTGTTGATTTCTGAACGTGTGGTGTGAAAACGAGCGTGATTCCACTTAATTGCTACTAATGCTCCATATTGACCACTACTACTACTTATATGCAGGTACGACCTCTAATTTGCCCGACCAAGAATGTAGTTGGAGTATTTAACAGTTTTATGGAGTAATAGTGGAGGAGCCACCATGTATTTCTCGACTTAATGCCCCGATAACCACTACTAGTTCTCCGTGAATTATGAATGGGACAAGCCAAACCTGACCAGCTGTATGCACGAGAGACGAGGAGACATGTGAACACGCTATCCATCCATCCATCCAGTCGAACACCGAGCTCCCAATTCCATGAATAGTGGATTCCCATCGTGGGATAATGGGATTCCAATTCTCGCGTTTCACCAAGCGAACTAAGCTCATAAGCCTGTTATTTTTTTTTGATTCGACCGCTATAGCAACCGTGGCTGTTATAGAGGGGTGAAACGAGTGGATTTGTCTTTCCTGTTCCTTTCCCCTCGCTCGACGTTTTTCGCGTTGATAATCTCCACAGCAAAATGAGTGTTTATCTTTTCTCGCGGAAAACGACAAATTTTTTTCGCGAAGGTGAGATAAGAAAAAAACCATCATGTTTTTCTCTCTCGAGGAGAGTGTCCTCTTCCCAAAACAACAAATTTCAGCCAGTTGTAGATATGTATTTATTTATGTGCAAATACAAATTGTCCTGCGTTTGTCACTGCCACATCGCATTCATCATTAGAGACTCATTGCCTCTTCCGTGTCAACGTCACATCCAAATGACGAGGACACTGAATTTATTCCTTCCCCAGCTGAAGATTTTCCCCTTGATGTATAATACCTACCCACTCCTCTTGAACAAATATAAAATGAATGTGCAGAAAAAAACACGTAGCTCCTCACTCACTCAAGCAAACAAATTGTTTCTGCAATAACAACACCGTCCACATTAAGCATTGAGCATTACGATGATAATGGTGGCGACACCTCAGCGAGCAAATCATTTTTATGCTTTTCTTCGTTGCGAAAACAAAGCGGTGGCGATTTCTCAAATTTTTGACTAACATCCTTTTTTTCAAAAACATTTTGAGCCGAAGGAGCCTATAAGGTGCGAAACTGACTAAATGAGTGAGTGAGTGAGGA
>JAHZNH010001281.1:0-13905 GCA_027744355.1 Tyrannoseira gladiata
AAATGGCCACTTTTTAGTCTTCAAGGCCACTTTATGATAGACTTATGCAATTCGCGTTTAATCGCAAAAATAAAACTTAATGATATTTACGAAGCCCTGAATCAAAAATATTATGCGTATTGTAGCATATACCGGATCTTGAACTTCTCTCATGTCTTCAAATTCATACGTAAAAACGGCATGCATGTCATAAAGTTCTTTGGCTCAATTGAACTTGTACTTCCGCATAACTGACAAAAAGGCGACCTTGGGATGGCTGTGATCCATTCAGACAGTAAACTCCAGCCACAGGTTGAAGACGATGTACATGCAAGAATAGTGCGCAATAACGGATTTTTTACAATCGTAAATACGTCTTGGACAGACTCTTAATGCATGCGTGTTTCATTTAACTTGCCTAGTCAGCTTCATCTTTTCATTGGCATTGGGACATTTGGCGTTTGGGACCAAAGTACAATACATTTCTGCTTGTCACGAGCAAGGACGCAATTACCAATGCAGTAATACATAGGTCGTGAGCTTTGGTTAACGTCAATGTCAAACTTTTTTCGAAGATACCTGATCTCATCTGATGCCATAAAGGTTGCAAATTACTCAAGTAAATATTAAGCATTGTATTAAAAGGGTAGATCTAATGGCATAACAGAGAAGCTGACTATGAAGGGATATCGATGAGATGTGCCAATAAATTTGAATGGAATTTATTGGATTCTCTGAAGGTATTCTATGATTCTTCGTTTCTGGGATATAGGCAGCGCATTTTTATATAAAACTACTTATTTCTTCATTACTTTTCCTTTTAATCTTGCGTAATATTCTTATAAGTCTATTTTATTCAAATGAAATACAATATATTCTAGGGAAGTACTTGTTTTTTTACTTGGATAAAAACGTGTAGCCCATCAAAAGTTTGATTAAATTATCATATATTGAGTTGCAGCACAGAGGGCAGAGCTCAAGATCATTATAGTAATATAAACACTACCTAATTATTTATGCCAAGCGAAAGAAACTGCCAGCGCTTGAAAACGTTTTGTTCAACGGGTTCGTAAAAATACGATCACGTTTTCTATCTGCGTCATCACAAGAGCACAAACTTCCCCTTCACCTAGCTTTCACTCGCTCAGAAGTTATTGATGATGAGTCATGCTTGAAATTTCGGTAGATTCATATACCTAGCTAACCCACGGAACGAACGTTTTTTTTAATACCATGCTTTGACATCAGACTTGTTTGTGACATAATGCTTCAATGATCTGGTGTCACTTGAGAAATCAATCATTAAAATCTACAGGAGAATAAAATTTCGCAATCACTTCTTGGATTTGGATTATAACAGTCCTCTTTTTCCATCATCATGCTTCAATGATCTGGTATCACTTGAGAAATCAATCATTAAAATCTACAGGAGAATAAAATTTCGCAATCACTTCTTGGATTTGGATTATAACAGTCCTCTTTTTCCATCATCAGTCAGAGCAAAATCATTGTCATATATCTCTTTTGAGTTGGAGATAATTGTCGGTGTCCTTTCAACCAAGCAATTTGAAATTAAAATGATCATTTCATTTTCACGGTTTAGCAACCCGACTCTCATTAGCGGAAAACGTGACATATCTCCGACATATGCCATTTGCCTATAAAGACATTTTTTACTGCCGTAAAAAGAAGTGGCATAATATATAACTCATGCAATTCCTTCTCCACCTTCCGTAAAGAAGAGTCACACAAATGAGCATCCTCTCCCTCTTATGGAATGACTGGAACGGGAAATTGGGGAAAATTAGCGAGGGTCGTTATTTTCACATTTGTTCAACAAGTGGAAAACTCCCCGAAACCATGTAGCGTGTCGTGCACTGACGGATGAGCCTATATTCTTCTCTTTAACATAAGCCCACACAATGTGAGTGGAGTGACGCAACATTACAACTTCTGCATGCATTGCTCAATGCAAACACCTACATACATCATGACGTCACACACCTACCTACTCATCGTCATTTCCGTCAGGAAGCAATATCAAATCACCTCAATATAGTACCACCATCACGCAAGTCTCACTTTTACAGAAGCGTGAAGTGTTTCAAACGTCATGAGAGGAAAAACAATGATTCCTTGAAGAAACACATATAACAGCACACTATAAAAAACGCCACCAGCTACTAAAGAAAGTTTTCCCTTTTGCAATGTGCCACCATCTGCTCCAAACATCGAGCATATTGGCAAGAAGCACCAAGGTGAATCCGATCAGAACAGACACAATGTCGGGCAACAAGAACAGACAGACAATTATTCCTTCCATAAAAACACACTTATTTCCATTCCTCTTACCTTCAAAATTTTCTTGGAGATTCCTCCTCGGAAAACCCCAGTAAAGGACAGTGTGTCCTCAAGGGGAAAATTAAATAATCTAACACGGAAAATTCCAACAAGATTCGTAATTAAACTGATGCACCAAGAAATAGGACACAATATGTTATCCTATCCTAGGAGGCGAGAATACCACTAGTGGAAGTGAATTGGAAGGATGAAAAAGTAGCACAGTCGTTATCACAAATCGGCCCTAGAGCGTAGTAGGAAAGTAATATGATGATAAAATTTCAGTCAGGGCCGCACCACACTTTTCTTTACACTTCACAACAATACTACTACTACTACCACTACCACCAACAATACTTGAGCAAGCTATCACTCGACTCACGGTAAATCTTCACTACTATGCACGTAACCAGCTTCAAAGTGCTATGAAAAGTAGGAATAAATGTATGCAGCAGTTAGTCAATAGGAGCTGTCTGATATTTTATTTTGAAGGCGAAGGAAAGGGGGTCCTTGACAAAAAGAAGATCACAAAAAAAATATTTTAATTCATTCACTCGAATGCTTTTTTTTCGCAATAAAGCTAGATACTTTACTATAGTGGAGATTGTCAATGAAAAAAATTAAGTAACGCTTTTTTTACGACGTACACCGCACCGCTGCTCTGCTGCATGCGTTCCCTACAAGAGTTCTAACGTTTCTAACTAAATAGCCAGCACGTCACGGACGTTACTCACACACTTGCTACTACTGATCTATCTCCTCTGCACCAAGAGATCTGGCTAAGGTATTTCTATTTATTTATTTCATTAGGGAATCCGAAACCTTATACTTGTTCGTGTCTTTCTACTCATTCTTCACGCCTACATTTACCTGATAAAATTAAGTATTGTGGTGCATAAAGGAATCACTCGCTAGCTCGCTCGTCGTATGGGCAAAAAAATGGCTAAACAAACGAGAAAATGCTTGCCGTTTTTTTGCAGTAACTTTAATGAAAAAAGGGATGCTGATGATGATGTTGGTACTTATATTACGTTACCCCTATTCCGATTCTCACTGCTTAGAGAACGTACGTTTTTTTCGTCTTGCTGGGTTTTTTATCAGTGAAAAAAATAAGTTAAAGTATTGTGTGGTTTGGCTTGGCTGTCTTATAAAAAAGCAAAACTTTACCTATGCCTTGTTTTTCCCTATACTCCCTATACTACCTGTTCAGCCGTGCTCCTCAATCCTCCTCAAACATCATTGAGATCAACAACAATGCATCGAGAATGCTTGTTTTAATGATCGAGCCATAAGTAGTAGTATTGTTGTTATACCCTACCTGTGAAGTTCTCGCCTTGTCTGTGAGGAACGCAAAATGCTATTTGATGCCGTATTTTATCATCAAAAGTGTTCTTCTGTACCTGTATACTTTCTAATATGACTACCTATTTATCCTAATCTGCCTCCACTCTTCGTCTCCTCAAGTAGCATATATTATTGCACGCGGCTAAAGTACACCTGAACCTAAACCAACTTGAAAGGAGAGATCTCGTCGGACTTAATGTTGTTAGTCAAGATAATATTCCTTTTTTTGAATGGTACTTGTGGGCGAACATGAACATATGGCTAAATAGTAGTGGTGCTCAATCTTTCCCTGAAACGTTTCACTGTTATCATCTCTCATTTATTCATTCAACATGTTTTTAAGCTTACACTTTGCCTAAAAAAGTGAACAGGTAGACAGGCACTCGAAATATTTTGAAAAAGTCGGTCCACGAAAAGCGAAGATTTTTTAAGAGGATGAAGGAAAAACTTCAGAGTAAAAAGAGGTTCCTTTCAAATGTTTTTTTTACAACAAAACCGAACCGAACTGACCTCCTAATATTTACTTACTACAGTGGGTTGCTCACTAAGCCACTATAGTCCTTTCTCCGTAATTCAATAAGATTTTATTAATATGTATCCCACTGGGGTAGTTCTACCTACTCCACAATATAGTATTTACTTTACTTAGCACGGAGCTGATTTCGGCAACTTCTTCACGCGTAAAATGCCTACACACATCATTCTACACCTTTCATGAAAAGGAGAAGGAATTAAGAGCTGAACTTCACATGACTGTGACGCTGACGCTAAGTGAATTTTCCAAATAAATGATGATGACATGATTGTCCCCCGAGTAAGTATGAATCAGTCATTTAGCGAATGATCAAATCTCAATGAGAAAAACAACACCAGCTAAATACTAAATACTACGACTGCAGTAATCGTCCATGAATATTGAATATACAAATGAAATGAGAAAGATTCTTGCTTGCATTCATGCAGCTTTTCTTCATCCATATGCGTAAAAACATGGTTGTTTTGTTCCAATCTAATCTGTTTGTTCGTGTCCACTCTTCCACGGATAGAAAAAATAATAAAAATACTACCCACGTCAAGCAGTTCACACTTTTTTGGGGGTATGCAACAATGCAGCATTCTTTGAGAAAATGTAGCAGTGTACTAACTTCTCCACGATGTTGACATGCACTTATCATGCGCGACCATTTTATCCCAAAGGCTTTTTTATCATCAGAAGAGGAACCTAAACGTACCCAGTAACAGTAAATGTGGATGAATTTTTAGCCCTATCATAGTACTAATCAGTCGCGTCGTGGCAGCAGCATCATCATCAGTTTATCAGATTTTCTTGAACAGAACAATGCATAAGATGCCTAAATCCTGCCACAATGAATCGATTTGATAATGATTTTGACGAAGTTATTTCAATACTTATAATTAGGAATGCAGTTGCTAATAATGTGAGGATTGATAAATGCGCCATATTCCATCGGCTCTCGTCAATTCAGGTGATATCTCCTCTCTATTAATGGGAATTAGACCATCCATATTGAATTGAATCGTTCCACTACCATCATTTCTTCGAGCCTAGTCAATATTCTTTACCACTATTATACCATACCGACGTTTTTTCCAATGATGATCACGCAGATTACCAAGAACACGCTGCTGGTAGCGTACTCACAACTGATTGAGTTTATCATTTGAACAGCTTGCCAGTCCAAAAGAACCTTATATGCTATGGGTGTCTGAACACGCCGCATGCATTCCTTCATCTACGTACACACGAGACATTCATTCCATACGTCGCAATCGAGGCACCATAAAAATCTGTGGCGTTTTCAAGTACGGAGCTTCACATTCTAAAAAAGAATGAGCGCATCGGCGTGTGTTGTCTGTGGTAAAAGGTATTTTTTGCACGCTATTCGATTGACTTGCTGACTACTTTAACGCAAGTGTTTTTTGCAAAAAAAATATACGTATAAAGATATCGCGGTAGTATTTAAGTATGCCTAAGTGAATTATGCATGAATAGATAGATCTACTACTGCTACCTGTTAAATCCTACCTTATCTTTTGCATATCGAACACAGTCGCGAGTGTCATCCCGACCGATCTCCTTTGTTTGTCATGTCATGCACATATGCATAATATATATTTTTTGTATGAATGCCATTGCCTACCTTTACTTACTATACAACGAGTAAAATGCCTAAGTAATTACTTATTACCAATATAAGGTAGGTAGGTATACTGACGATCAACCATGCAAGAAGGAATTCAAATTCAATGAGTGGATTTTAAAGGAAATGATTCTAAACGGTCGATCATAAATGAGTTGGTATGCACTTTCTAAATATAATTTTATATGCACATTTTTGCATCAGGTACTTCCACTTTTCTTCATCCATTCATTCATTCCATTATGCAGGTGGAGCTTACGTATATTTTTAAAATCCCATCTTGAGTAATAGTGATTTGTTTTCTTCAAGGCACTTTCAAGCAAGTGTGAAATGCGAAATGCACTTAAGCTCCTGAGCGGTACCCAAAAAACACCACCACCGACTAATATTCGCTCTTGTTTGTTCCTTTCAATGAGCTTGGCCTGAATAAAAGGCTATTATTACGGCGATCATCGCGTCAGCACTATCACATAACATATTTTATAATACCTAGTCAGTCAGTCAGCACTAAACGACTTCATGCTCACTTAACAAGGGGAATTTTTATGCAAATAGAGTAATAGACGGGAGAGGGGATTATTACATGTATCTAGTTTCAAAGAAGGAAGAAGACAATCATGAAATCTGCACTGCAAAATGAAATGAATGACATGAGCTGAATTTCATGCATTATATCTCTGAGCAAAATCCAAATCCTTTCCGCTTATCAAGTGCTAACACTCAATAAACGCGTAAATAGCATGTGAAGTGCACCAGAAGAATTTTGTTTCCGCTTTGTTAGGTAACAAGACTAGGTATTAGCAAGAGGGGTGGCGATGTAAATAATAAATGAGATCGTAGCTAAATGAGTAGGCTCCGAGACAAAAGGGAAATAAAAAAGGAAGGCAACTACATAGATAAAAAGCACTTTCAATACAAAAATTTATACTTATTTGCATAGAGCAGAACTTACTTTTTTATTGTGATTCCCTGCAGTCAGAAAGCAGTCGATCGTTACGATGCGATGATGCGGAGTGGAGTGATTTCGCAATGTACTTAAATACTTAATTTCTTTTTCAGTTTTTTCTTAGTTCAAGTCAGTCTCCAAACAATAAGTTCACTGAAAATNAATTTCTTTTTCAGTTTTTTCTTAGTTCAAGTCAGTCTCCAAACAATAAGTTCACTGAAAATTATTGTAACGTATTCTGATAATTTCTTTAGTTCCTTGCCTAACGAAATAGAAATTCACTGGTAAACTCCTACAACAGATCTATGGAACGTGTTCATTCAAATTTACTGAAGCATTATTATCGCTAAATTCCCTTCAACTTGTAAACTGGCCTGGAAGAATACGTGATCTGTAACTTATGAATGAATCGAGTACAATATATATAATTATTATGTAATTTGAATTAGTTTCTATTCTGATTTTATGATTATGATTAGTATTTTATCAATGAAAATGAATGAATATTTAAATACGACATCCGCCTTTCCCTTGTCTTTTTTTCCAACTGTAGGAGCAGACCTTATGGCCGAAAAAAGTTACATAGGAAGATTCCAGTCCCGTGTATGGTTGGTGCATGTAAGTAAAAAATATCCTGCGAGAGATGAAGATAATGCTGCATGTAACATGATGAAAATGTAGGTACTACCACTATCCCTCTTCACTTCACAACTTCTTTTTTTCTATATGGGATTGTTTTATTGGAGAAGGAATTAGTAGTTAGTTTAGTAGCAGTAGTATGTGGTGCGGTGAGGTCAGACAGCCACCCTTTTTTTCATTCCATGCAGACATGGATGGTGTGGTGTGGTCCATCCATGCCGCCGATACAGAGCGTAAAAAAAACTTTCTGGATCGTGGTATACTTTTCTACGGCTACTTACGCTACTCCACAGATATTATCGTGGCTCTTTGTATGGGCATTATTCACTGAACTTTTTCCTTCGGGCAACAATGAATGCAACATGCTTCATTTTTTTAAACCAGCAATCCCTACATGATGTAGTAAGTAGTAGTAGTGTGTCATGGAATTTCCTCCGCCGAATTAGTTAAGTATTAAAGTATTGACTAAGAATCATGCGTAAGTATAGTATCATCAGGATTATTATTTGAAGACCTCGCCAATCGGGATCGGGACTGTCTGCTATGCTGGACCAAAAAAACCAAGGGCAATGGTCTTTGTCTCATTTTCAATGCAGTGTTGCTCATTACTTACTGCTGCTTGGCGCAACCACCTCCGAATTTTTACCGTTTTCTCCTCCAACAATACACATGAATGTATATACGGGAATGAAAAAAAAATCTCCATTCTTTGTGAGCAACAATGAACGTAGTACGTACGTACTCAGGGCCACGAAGGAAAATGTAACTGACACACGCTCCACGAGGGAGACGTCAACTGCAGAGCTGTAGGCATGTTAATACTACTATTACTACTCAGTGGTAATGGTGGTATAACTTTCGAGGATAAAGCGAAGGAGTATAAAGGTGAAATTGAAATTCGGACATGTGAAACAAAGTTTCGATGCGTCATTGCATGTTGCGCATTTGATACTAACACGCTGCAACGCTCCATGATATATAGCCCAAACCTCAACAATTTTGCTCTTAACAGACATAAGTAGATCGACTGACGCACACTCATGAGACAGATATAGTTGCATTTGAGTATCAAACTTGACAGATTGTGGTATTTCATTCATCTTGAATGAATCGAAAAAAATTACTTTTTAAATCGAGGAACTTCCACTTACTTTTTTAAGCTGCTGATGAAATGAGTCGCGTTGCTGTTCCAAGTAATTTATGGTGGGATGTTGTGGGATACAAACGAATTTTGGAAATTTATTTCACCAACTGAATGAAGTTATGTACTTCTTTGCTGGCTGTTATTAGGTCCGCTGAAAAAGATGTCCGGGCACTTTACTGGCTGCTTTGTTCTAGTCCTTAATCCACTTGTTAATTCTAATGTGAAACTTGTTCTAACTCTTTATTTCACATTTTCAACTAATTATTGTTATTTACAAAATATTTTTTAAACTAGAATTTATTTGGATTTATGAGTCATCGAGGACTCCAATTTGATTCCCCTTATTTCATTACTTTCCCAACTTGCAGAGAAAAAATGAATGGGGCCACTGATAAATAATGCATTGGGATTCCGATTGAAGTTTCCATGCAAAATAATAAAGATTCGTGATTATAAATGGGCTTTTATGAACTCAATAAGTCATATCTATTACCGAGCTCTTCTTAGACTTTAGTCAAATAACTTCAATAACATTGGAGCCGAATTTTACGACAGGGAAATAAAACTATAAAATCCGATTGCAACAAAACAGTTTAGTTTATTTGCGCTTACCCAGTCCGCCAATACGACAAAATGAAACGTATTTTACAGTTTAAAGACAAAACAATGCTGTTCCCCTGGTTCATGTATTGACGGGCTTCGGGGAAGCCAAATTTTTGGTGACGTAGGTCAAATTCCACTGATTCAATGTTTGTCTCACGTTACCACTTCTGCGAGTAATACAGGAATGAAGAAACTTTTGCACTTTTCAAAGAGCATTCACATTTAAAACAGTTCATACTCCTTACGTGGAAGAAAAAAAAAGATTGTTATGCTTAGCAAGGCACAAAGCATGCCGGCATTTTCGACTCAATGTCAAATTATTGCAAAATCCTTAAAACAGTTTCGGTATCAAGATACCGGTATCAAATCAAGATATCGGTATTGTCAGCGTCATTGGCTTTTACAGACGAGTCGCGAAAAAATTTAGGACGGGATAGCTTTTCGGATGGGTTAAAATTTTCTGTTTCATGCAGTCTCATCTGACCTACTTTTCCGTCTCTGACATTCCATCACGTGAAGAGCATTTTTTCACTGTTGAAGTAAGCTGTTTAAAATGTCATACCTCCGCTTAAACTTCTTGCATGAGGATATAAAATGTGCAATGATGATGATGACGGCTACTATGTAGAAATGAAATTGTAGCCATTGTTGTAGCCGTGTTGTATTTTTATAGTGTATTCGCTGTGTCGTGCAGTTGTAAGCAACAAATTCGCGCACTATGTCAGCCCAGTATTATACCAGAAAAGGTAGAAAATAATAAGAATACCCTAAAACTTCTCCTTCTCCCTGCCACTAGCATCATCATCATCACCATCCCTGTAGTGGCTGCATTGTTTCGTGGCGTTGCCCTCAATATTCGCGATTTGAAGAAGGTTATAGTATAGTCGCTTCGAAAAAGTGGAAAAACTCGACAGCCGCTGCAGCTACTCTACACCTGAATTGAATTCGAAATGTTTTTGTGAATGAACGTAAACTACAGTTGTAGACGAATTTTTTTTCATTACTTATGAAGAAAATTGTAACAGTAAATGGTACACGCAAACGTCTATTTTCTTGCTTTTCCGGTAGGTCTTCTCAAGAACGTAGTAAAATAGTAAGTATACGTAGAACAAAAAATACTACCTGTTGATATTTTATATGCATTAAGACTTATCGATATAGTATAGGCACCTATTTGAAATGCATATACATTCCTACTCTACACCAACTGGCATACTCGTTGCACTGCACTGTTTGCGGTTTTGAAAATCCTTGCAACATACGAGCGTTTCTTTGAAAGTCCATTAATGAATAGAAATATTTTTATGAACGAAAATGCCTTCAACACATTCAACTTTCATTGACGGCGAGAACGATTTAAGAGCTAATGTAAGGTAAGTTTTGCTAAATTGTAGTAGAGCACACATGATCGAATACGCTCGGGGGATTTTTAAAACCAGACCATGGAGATACTGATTTCCGTCTATATTCAAGATATTTTAAACTTACTTTAATACTACCCGACTCATTTTTTTGCATGATTCGATGTGTTTCTATTGCATTTTATGTTGTCTATTTTTTTAAAGTCTGAAAAATAGGAGTCTCCGAAATGATTTTTGATGTTTTTTAGGAGAGGTCACGATATATCAGTACGATTTTTGAATCTACAAAGATTTTGAAAGAAGAATTCAAATCCTAATTTGGGAATGCGGATATTGATATTTTTTATGCGAGGGGTCCATTGGTAAGGTGCAAGCGGCCTCTGACATTGGTTGGCATGTTAGGGCCAACGTTGACTCCGTTACTGCAAGTGTAGCTGCAGGTGGTGCAAGTGCAAGCATTGTCTCCGGAACATGGGCAGGCTCTAACGTTAGTGCTGAAGCCCAGATTGAAAATCCTCCAGGAGTAGGAGTGGCTGCAGTAACCTATTTAAAGGGAATGAATCAATTGTTGGAAAAATAGTCATGTTTTCTTTAAACTCAAAAAGGGATGTAATTATTGTATTTACCAGCAAAGCCAGATGAATCAGCTTCCTCACAGCCAGGTTGATCCTTTCCTCCATTCACGTAAATGTTAACATCAGCCGTGTCATGGTCGGAGTCTGTAATCAATTTCAGAACTAAGTAGAGCAATGTCTCCAATGAAGACAAAGTTAATTAATGGGAAATACATTACCTCCCAAGGTACCACGGTTGGTGTGATAAATGACAACGAAGTCGGCATCTCCACTGTGAAGTCTCTTGTCGGGAGAAACTTGCAGGGAAAAGAATGGACCTGGGCATACAAAAGCGCAATTTTAACATTTAATTCTGATTCAAACCCATTTAAGTAGGGTAAAATACTTGTACTTGTTTACTAATGTATATATAGATTACTCACCTGCGGGATCCAATCCAAAGATTTTTCCGATGCGTTGACCTCCGTTTGAATTTCTGATGGCAACTCCAGCGGCTCCGGCAACTGTGAAAAAACAAGCATTTGTTCATTTTTACTTTTACTTTCAAGTATGCATTTATTTAGCAAGAAAATTTGCAAAATTGTTAAATTCATACTGTGAGCTCCCAAGCTGTGGCCAACAAGAGTGATATCAGCTAACCGGATCTGCTTATTGTCACACAAGAATTGGATGAATTGAGCCAATCTTTGTCCAACTGGACCAACATTTCCCAAAACGGTGATGTAGGCGCTGGCAGTTGCAAGTGGATTTCCTAAGGTTAATCCTGAGCCAGACAGCCTTCCCCAATCAAGCACAATTACTTGCTTTCCCTGGTTGATGTATGCTAAAAAAGGAACATACCATAATCGTTTTTTAAAAATTCAGTGTGTGATAATTTCATTCACAATTTGATAGATAAAAAATAAGTACACTCACATTCCTTCGTGAGCGTGCTCATGGGGCTAGTTGAGTCGGACAAGAAGCAAATCAAGCACAATTACTTGCTTTCCCTGGTTGATGTATGCTAAAAAAGAGCATATCATAATCATTCTTTAAAAATTCAGCGTGTGATAATTTCATTCACAATTTGATAGATAAATAAGTACACTCACATTCCTTCGTGAGCGTGCTCATGGGGCTAGTTGAGTCGGACAAGAAGCCGTCAATAATGATGATCGTTGGGGTGCTCGCTCTAAGGTTGGAACTTTCAAGGGAATTTCGGTTGTTAAATGCAATCTCCGTCTTTTGGTTGGCAGATCTATAAGTAAAATAAATAAAAAAACGAACGTTAAGAATTACTAGATGGATATAACAAAATCTAGACAAATAGTAAAAAGTTCTTACGGGAAATAGAAGTATTTCAAGTCGTTGACATCCTTGGAAATGGAGGCAGTCGTTCCCGTCTCCGCCCATACTGAGGAGAAACAGAAAAGGACGCCTACAAGAACGAATTTCGATGATCCGAGCATGATGATAACTCTCGCTTTTCCACAATGTCTGTTAAAAACGTCTATCAAAAGGATGGGTGAAGTAGTTCTGCTAGACTTTTTTCCAGACAATCTTGGAACTCTCTCTGACTGATGATTTTACAATTCCCGAGCAAGGCTTTTATAGAAAGCTATCAGCCGAAAAATTCTTCCCTTTCTTGATGATTCCAAATGATTTACAACTCCGCCGACGGGATAACGAGATTAAGATTATAATAACTGACAACAAATTACGTATTTAGATTTACGGGCACTTGAGCTTCCTGGATTAGCTAGTTTTACGTAGATGAAAATTTTTTAATGCATGCCTATGCCTACTCAGCTTTGATTTTGGTTAGAGGAAGTCTATCCATCATCAACATGAAGACCTGGAGTTTTTATAATCACTTTTGTAAACGGATATTTAATGCTTGTAGCCCCAAATATTTTATTTATGCAGCATATACTGTAATGCAAATGATTCGTCGACCGGAAACTACTTATACAATTATAAGATTTAAAAGTATATACATCGCCTCTTTATTTGGATTAAAGCATAGTTTGTCAACGTTTTCGACAATTATCTCTACTCTTACATAATTATAAAAAATCATGCATGAAATCGATCATTGAAATTAAGATTTATATCGTGCGTAATCGTCGGCGCAAAAAGGTCGTAAATACTTCCAACTGGAGTAGGAGGAGTCATATTTTTTATTTAGACAAATATGTTGGCTATCACTCATTGATATACAGGAGCCCGTGGATTTAACTGTTTAGAATTCACATGATTTATAGCGCGAAATGAATACCATACGTAATGGAAGATTTAAGTCTGGCACGTGTTTAGGGAAATGTTTTTGAACTTTTAATAAATTCATGAATGTTAGTACAGTGTACATAAATACATATCATTGTGATTTGCGGTGAAGTTGAATGATGGATGTTACACAAAAGACAGGTAGCAGACACATTATAATGTATAGTGAAACCCTGATTGCCCACAATAAATAATTCAATGTGATATCAACATCAACAAATCTTATCGAAGTTTAGATTTTACGCATGGTTTTTTAGCATTTACATTGCGCAATGACCATTTTTATTCATTCTACTCTTTCTTATTTGTGACAAAACACAAAACTCTTAGGGGTTATGCAGTTTACATAGATAAAATTAGCTATGAACAAGCCGTTTTCTCTTCCAGTTTTTCTAAATACTGATAAAGATTACATGCTTTTCTCAGCTTAAGTTGGGTTACGTGCTTTGCTCATTGCTCAGCTTACGTTAGGTAACGTGCTACGCTCAGCTTAGGTTAGGTTAGGTTACCTGCTTTGCTCTTTGCTCAGCTTAGGTTAGGTTACCTG
>JAHZNH010001283.1:0-11090 GCA_027744355.1 Tyrannoseira gladiata
ATGTTGAAGCGCGTGGAGCGTGTTGCAACGGCCCTGTAATTACAAGAAACAGTTGGAATTTTTCTGTCCTTCATGGATACAATACTTAATTCCTATGAATTTTTGTTATTGTGCCTGGACGTGTAATCCAATATTGTTCCGTCCCAAAATATCGTATAATCCAATCTGACATTCTGAGGTTTTCTTCTCTTATTTTTTGTCATCATCATCATCATCATGCACACGCAACCTAGAATGAGAGAAGTCTGTTCAGAAGAAATGAGTGTGCATACATCATCATCGGAGAACGACAGCTCCTCGGCGGACAACATAACGCCACCACCACCATTACCATCACCGCCACGAGAAGCATTTCATCCAAATGAGAAATGCGGGGTGAAAGTAAATAAAAATATAGCGAATCTACAGCAGCACCAAAAGTTTGTTCGCACTAATAGTATCGCTACACCCTCGGACTCTCCCGAAGAGGAAGAGGAGGACGACGATTTCAGGAGCGCAAGTGCTAGCAGTAAAGACAGCGGATGTGGAAAAAGTTACGTGGAAGGTTATAGCCCAAAGGGAGATAATAAAAGTAGTGGTGGTAAAAACTCGAGGAACTCACTGAGGTCATCTGAAGAAGTAGACCTAGACTCAAGCTCCCTATTCTGGGGCGCGTCCTTACTCTATTACACTGGAATTCCCAGTCCACGAGTAAAGGAACATCACTTTGCTTCTGTTTCATCATTGGCCCCATCACCTATTTCGTCGAAGAAAAAGTTTGGTGGTCGTAAGCTCCATTCATCTCTTTCACTTGGATCGGATGACACTATGGACAGACCTCGAAGTCCTTTTAAAAAGCGATTTTCCTTCCCGAGAAAATCGCCCAGTAAGGACTCGGGAAATGAGAGTTCCATAATTACTCCTGATGCTTCAGCGAGAAGTAGTACAGACTTGCCTGAAGCTAACGAGGAGCTCGGATCTATGTCTCCCCTTCGAAAGCGTCATTTACGCTGTGTGTCACCCACGGAAAAGGGGAATGTGATGGACAGCTTGAAGGATAAAATTAAAGGGAACGCGAGCTCCCTCAGGCTACTTAAAGTTACACGGCCTGGCATGCCATCCTTCCTGGAGAGAACTCAATCTCTGCCTAGAGCCGCCAGTAAAATTGGTGAAGAGGAAGTCCCTGTTGCTGCATCGTGCTCGGTGGTTGTTGTTAATGATGTAAACTGTGAAATGAATCCATGCAATATTCCTACTTCTGCTGCAAGCACACTCTCTGTGACAACAAACAGCACCACTACCTCCTCAGTTTCGGGATTCAAGTCCGCAAAGAAAGCCATTAGGAATTCGTTCAAAGCGGCACGCAGTCTTTTGCCATCCTCATCCAAAATAAATCCGACGGAGAAGACAAGCCAGAGCGATAAGAAAGCTAATGGGAAACGGGATGCTGAGAAGAAGGGACAAGGGAGTGGGAATCACTTTGATGATGATGAACCCACATTTACCAACAATGATTCCAACCCGAATACCCCAGCAAGCATTAAAAAATCAAGATTGGGCCGGGCCAAGAAAAAGTTCGCATCAACCCTTTCTCTGAACACTGGGAGTAGCAGTTGTGGTGGTGGTGGAGGTGGAAGATCCAAGTCCATCTCAACGCTGGTCATATCGGATTCTTCAGAGTTGAACCCAAGTGTACATGGCGGAGTCCCTGTTGATCACTACTGCAAAGCAGCTCGAGTTTCATCAAAGTCCGCAGATAATCTTTATGAGGAACGTGCTGTGGATGTATTGGGCGTGATTGAGCAGCATCCGTCTGCATCACCTGCGAATGATGTCTCCGCATCCGCAATCAGTAAAAGCAGGAAAGACATTAATATAAAATCCCCCTTCCGCTTTATTGGTCGTTCAAAAAATAAAATCGACTTGAAATCTGAGCTGAGCACAGGAAAAGCAGAATTTCAAATAGGAAATGAAATAAAAGATGAAAGTGCAGGGGGAAACATCAGAGCAAGTGAAACCCTCCAAGCGGTTGACTCGGAGAAGCCTCACAAGAAACGAACGTCATTAATGAAGAGCATTGGGAAAGCTATCTCCCGAAGTGGGAAAGGAAATAAGGAAGCCAATAAGGAACAAGCTGTGATCGACAGTAAAAGTCAGACATCAGGTAATAATTTTTCCCTTTGAAAAAAATTTCGAGAGAAACAAGATACATATATCCGGAGGAGAAAGGAGGGAAACAGTATAAGCTACAGCAAGATAAGTATACGTTAATAATTCTAAAGGATAGTCAATCGTCATGTTTTGTTGACGTTGAAAGAGGGAGAAAACGTATCAAAAGATCTTGCAAAGTGTGGAACCCTTCAAAATCCAAAAATTATAGTTAGTGAAAACCAGGCTTAATACGATCAGTTTTACATTAAGAATCAAGTCACGTAGGTCTCATATCATAACTACTGTGGGCTGAAAGGAATACGAAAATTTTGGAATTGAATTTTGAATATTGTCCCGCCATTAAATATTCACGTGATATGTCGCTCTCCCCTTCGGGCTTTATTAATCTTGTTGAGCTAACGATTTTTTGACAGGTGATAACTTCATCTGTGCGTTTTAAATTTTCTATTACGAATTCTTATTTTCTGTTACATAAGTCCCATTGCATCCATTCTATGAGATGAAAGTTGTGGATTTACTTATTTGTTTGTTTGGTTTTGATCTTTTATTTACATACACAATTTACGTCAGTTTCTGTTAACTGCCAGCTTTCCATCAAGCCGATTCTTCCAGTAGGTGCTTGAATCCCACAAAGATTTATTTTTTTTCGTGAAAAGTTGAATAACAAGTTATTGTCATAATCTTGAATGAGCACATACATTCTTATTTCGTGGTATGGAAGAAGAGACAGTTAAACATGCATGAAGGATTTTCTTTGTCCACCTCGTCGTCGACCACTCAAACAAGAGTGAGTGCAACAGTGGCGTTCAAGAAAATTCATTGTTACGCAACATCCAAATATTTTTGGGCCGTCTCCAGAATTTTCATCGATCCATTATGAGACAAACAGGTTTGACTAGCGACTACTTACTTAATAACTAAACCACAAGTGTCGTTTGCACCCTGAATTCTTCTTAAGATCCTGCAAAGACCTTTAATGGAGACGAAGAAAAAATTATTGAATTATTTTTTTTGGTTATATCATTGATCAACTATTAGAGATTGGAGTATGCACGACGTGGTCCGTGATCACCCCTGCAGAATTCCAGTTGAAATTCATGGTACTACATAATGTTGAAATTGAGCAAGTATCGTTTACCAGGCTTTTTTCACCCCAGTCGATTCTCCCTTTCCATTCTCACCGTCATCAGTTGCACAACTGGCATTGTGTGTCGGTAAAAAACGAGCTTGTACAATACCTAGGAAGATATCGAATTAATGGTAAGGGGGAACGCGAAGTCGAATCTTTTTTTTATAAAAATATCTTCGTGTATAGTCACCTTTGTTGTTTAGTCCGCAAATGAAATTTCCTATCTAATCAGGTAGTCCTGTCAGTGACAGAGGGGCTAGGTTCGAAGGCATGGTAAATAAATAGAATCCACACAAGCCATTTTTTATCTGAATGTGGGTTCTACTTCCATTAAGTTTTTGCTGCACCTTCGGTGTGATTTCATACGAGAAAGATGAAAAAGACAAATCATTTTTACTCTCGGGTTGAATAAAAATAGGAAGGCCTTTGTTGATCTGAGATGGTTTTAAAAGAACTCGCTTCTCTACCTACCTAACTCTACCTACGCATATCGCAAAAAACTCGAGTGAGTCAATATTTACGCGTAAACATGCTGAGCTGAGCTTAATTCAAAATTATTTTTTCCACCCGAGCGATCACTCCTCCTTTTGTATTATGCATGGAAGATGGAATAAAATCAAAATGAAATTTCACTTTGGAGCTCCAGCTTTGGAGATGAGCAAAGTTTGAATCATAAGGAAAAGGTAGTCGTGTCGGTGGCAGTACGTACTGCATGTAATGTATTAGGAATGAGGTACCTGTTACATATCTTTGAAAAATATGCCGTAGTAGGCACAACCGGACAACCCAAACCCAAACTGATCACTTTATGCAACCCCGAAAGCCTTTCTTGTTTTAGTGCAGACTTGTCTGGATAGCAAAAGTGGTATTTTTTGTTGCTCCTTTTCATGCGATTACATAAGCAAGATATTTTTTACCTCCGAAGTTTTGTTCGCATACACGCTTACATTCCAGGATGAAATGAAGCTGAATCGAAATATGAATACAGGTTCCATAAAAGTTGCATGTCTGGTGTGATCAAGTTCGTATGGATTAAAAGCACGTTGCCCTTCTGAATACTTCATTGCGAACCCTTTTGCAAGAAAATTATAATACAGAGTATCACTTGACTAGTACAAAGTATTAAAGTTTTTTATTTATACGAGTAGAAAGTGCAGGTGTTGCTCAAACTCGTGGGTAGAGTTGCTCGGCTAGACTCTGGTGATTTTTCTGCTTGAGCGTTTATCTTGACGGCATATATCATCTCTGAGATGAGATGAAAGCTCTACCACGTTGAGGTAAATTATTCATACATTCATATTTCAAGTGTATATACGTTTCGGCTGAAGCACAGATTTTGTTGTTCCTTCCTCGCATGTGAATGGAAAGCTCAAAATAATTTGTGAGATTCTTTTCCCACGAGTTTCAATTTCCAGTTCCAGAGTGGAGTTTTCGTATTCCTTGATAAAGTTAAGTGAAAAATATTTCGGATCGGATCTTCTCTTCGCAGCCAAGCGAAGGAGCCTTTTTTTCATTAGATGTATAGGAGCTGACATTGATTGACATTATCCCTTGGGCGAGTATAGGCCAAGATTCTTAATTTTTAGAGTGTGGAGTAAGATGCTGCGCTGTTTCGCATAAAAAAGTTTGGCAGACTATGACATTTTCTTCTCATTAAGGTACGATGGCGTAGTCCGTGAAGATTTTTTTTTCAATTTTCAACCGGCCAAAGTTTTTCATTAAGGCTTTGCCGAATCTACTACAACGGTACGCTGTAGCCCTTCGATGAACGGTTAAGTCTGTTAAAGTGCAACTCATTCGCAAGTTTCGTGAGAGTCTAGGAGTTAAAGTTTTTGAGTAGGGTAGTATGGAGTATCATCCTCCGAGACAAAGGACTTTTAGTGTCCCGGCAGACGATAGTAGAAAGTTTCCGTTGCCATAAAATTCCACATATTATTTATTAGCTTCACCGTCTGCTCAACTTGGTTATTAATTTCAGAGCAAGAACCTGACGAGAGAAAGGGCGGTCAGAGAGGGGCACACGAGCAAGAGATCATCACATTTGAAAACGAGCCAAGGGTTCGGACTCCCAAAGCTCATCGAAGGCAGAGGCTCAATAATAGTGGGAGCGGTAGTGTCAGCACAGCGAGCAGTAGTGTGGCGTTCACTCCACCAAGTAATGAGTGTTTCGATAACAGCACACAAGTAGAGGATAAGGATCGTGAGATTCATGAATTAGAAGTGAGTGAGACATCAATTGATATTTCCCCCGAGAAAGTTGCCCACTATCCCTCCACGAAGAAGAAGTCTCCACCGTCCTCCGCATCTCTATTTTCGGGGAAGAGAAGTCATCATCATGATGGCAATAATGATAATGCTTGTCATATTATGAGGGATGTTGACCATAAAGATTACGGTCATTCTAACAAAGTAATTCCGGGGATTGGAACCTTGCATGCTGCTGCTGAAGAGAACACTAAAACTCCAGGCTCCGCTACTATTACTCCTTCCCCTACTAACTCCAAGAGAAACAAAAGTGAGTCAAAAGCTGAGGAAAAAAAGAAGAAAACAAAGTCACAAAGCTTAATTACTAGCCTTGTCACATCCTCGAGCGGAAAGAAAAGTAGTGATAATAGCATCATGGATGATGGCAGAAGGAAAAAGAAAAGTGGGAAAAAAGCATTCAAGAAAAAGTTGATAGTTGGTGAAGCCTCCTCTCCTCCAGAGAATCGGGAGAAAGTGGGAGATGACGATGAGGGCAGAGTTTCTGCTCCTGAAGCTGCTCCGTCAAACAACAGCGTCGCTGATGCAGCAAAAGATGAAACAGCTAACGCGGACTCCACAACAAGGACCGAAACCGTTGAGAATGAAAAGGATCATAATAATGCAGAAGCAACTTTGCCATCTTCTTCGAGCAGAAGTAATCCGCGGAAATCTTTAGATGACGATAAAGATTTACGGGAAAATGCTGTTGAATCGAGCGGAGACGGTGTGAAAAGCAAGGATGAGATTGGAGAAGAGGAGAAAATTTCAGTGGATGTGGCCGATGGCGAAGTCAGTTACTCAACGATCCAAAAAATAAGTAGTGGTGCTAATGGTGGTGGGAAAAGTAGTGAAAGTAAAGGCACTTTAAATGAGAAAATTGTTAATGCTGCACGAGACCAGAATGCTAATTGTAGTAAAAGCAACCGTTCTGAAGAACTAGACACTGCCATTACTTTTTGTGAGTCAGAAATTGCTAACGCTCAGTCAGAAGGGAGTAAGGCTGATGGAGATGATGATGAGGATGGTGGGGAAAGTAATGAGGATGATATCCTTGTGGTTGATGAAACTGACGATCCAGAAACTGCATGCTCGGAAAGTTTCAGGCAGCTAGAGCCTTTTAACTATGTACCTTTGGGAAAGGTTAATTTTTTTCAAAATTTTGTTTTGGATCTTAGTTGTACCTCTACTTGTAATTTGTAGTAGGAACCTCTTGGAAAGAATAATTGCCTTTTGCTTTCATTAGTTTGCAATTACAGTTTAAATAATGTGAATGGTTGGGCTCGGAACAGAGAATATATTTAAGCTTTCTTTTTGCATATAAATACTTTTGTTAATATTTATCTAGCATGCTGAATAGCAATACTCTACTGCTTTCAAGTAAAGAATAATTATTTTTTATTTAAGCTAAATGTATTGCTTTTCACTTTTTGATTTTTCCCCTAATATTATCTAGTGAAATTGAGTATGTTACAATTTTAAGCACTACAATTTTCTGTGATTTTCAGGGAAAGAAGGAAAGACTGTACAAAGTTTTGGTAGTGGGAGAGTTGGGCACGGGGAAAACGAGTATCATCAAGAGATACGTACATCAATTCTTCAGCCAACACTATCGCGCCACTATAGGTAAGCAATTTTTTTGCTAACAAAATGAATAGAACCAAGTAATCAAATTACATGCTGGAGGATGGACACTATAGCTTCCCCTTTATTGTCTTCCCACCTTAGACTTTCGTTTTAGTATAATGCAGCTCTGATTTCTAGGTTTAAAAAAAAGTTAACCTAGATAATTAAAAGTACCTATGTATCTCATCTCCCTTTAGAAATATTATATGCGCTTCAAGAGTACGTAAAATCTGATTAAAAATACTTAATTATGACACTTTTGGTGGTAATTGATATTGTAAACTAGATAATTAAAATAAATTTTGATGCATTGAAATTATTTCCTTCCTTTCATGGATAGTTTGTGCTACATTTCCATTTCAATTCGTTTTTATCGACTTGTGTAGAGCGATCAACCGAAGGAAGGGATAGCGGCTAATAGAGAGAAAATGAATGAGTTTTGCCAACAACAGGGTTTCTCGGCTTGGTTCGAAACTTCGGCGAAAGATAATATCAACATTGATGAATCAGCCAACTTTCTTGTTTCAAAGGTATTAAAATTTCCAAGCTTTTCTGTATACTTTCCATCGCGTCTTGAGCATTTAATAACTGTTTTTTTTGAATGCGTATAGATTCTTGAAATGGACAAATGGAGCCAGGAACCTTTAGCCCCGGACCCAGATAAGTTAGATCTTACGGCTAACGGAAAACACAAGGGGTCTTCAGCAAGTAATTGTGCCTGTTAGGGAAAATTAATAATTGCAACAGAAAGTCGAGCAGCCTACTTAAATAAATATGGACTGCAACATGCGTGCTCTTTCGTAATTTTAAACATGATTTTATTAAACTTTGGGAAAACAAAAACATATACAAACTATAATGATGCATAAATTGATTAGGATAAATAATCATAGAGTAGAAATAGTTTTCTATTGCATATGAAGAAAAAAACCTTGTGGACCAGACAATCTTTTGGTCAATTATTGTACTTCAAGTTTGTCGAAAGCCAAACGACTTATGCAGAAATTTAAACATTCCATGAAACGAACAATATAATATTTCTATCGACATTCCAGGTGTAACCTAATACAATATTTGATTTCTGAAATTATAATAATTACTAACGGCTATTGGTGTACTCCGGTAATTTTAAATTGAATAAACTTGATGTTAATTACAACAATTTCTTTAAATCCATTGTTTCATCTACCCGAACAGTCGTAAAACAATCAATTACTAGATCCCTAACCCAGTAAAAAACATTAGTTTCCACCTCCAACATCTCTCAAATTTATAGTAGTTAATTTCTGCCATCTTAAAAGTCTTCAGAACACAATTCATGTATTATTATTCACTAACGGATTAAATCACCGGTAATATTAACTAATCAGAAAACAATCGGAACTAGAAGTAACGCTCGCATCATTATAACAGTTCATTTCAAACAATCAGTCAAATCATTTAGGTTCCGGGACCAGAAATTTTGAATTCAAAAGTGTAGTTGAAATACTTCTTCCTGCGCCTTCGGGGACGACGAATACGATACGGATTGTAATACTCCACGTTGTACAACCCATAGATGTTTTGCCGATCCCTTTCGTCAAATTCAGGATCCTCAAAAATGTCGTAATGTCCATTAACCATTGGTACAGGTGTTCCACGAAAAAACATAACCCATTTCTCAAGCGCCCAACGAAAATCGGTAATCTGAAGTTCCACGTTCGCCTTCATAAGAAAAAAATTATTGCAAAATAAAATATGATTATTGATAAACAAAATCCAATTCGCGTTCATTATTTTTAGTATCTCTTTAACTGATACGTTAATTTTTTTAAATATAATATCTTACCTGTCGCAATTCCAGGAATAATGAAATGCTCATGTCTTTGAAAAATTTTTTCTCCCAGTCTTCATATGCAAACGTATTAATTTGCGTAGCTTCGAAATCCATCACTAACTTCCTCTTCCATAAAACTTCGTTTGAGTAAAACTCGAATCTTTTCTGAGCCTCAACTTTCTCATCCACCTATAACAGAAAGTTGTTTTTTATAGTAATTTCTGTTAACTTTTTTAATTTTGGATCAATGAATACAATATTGGATAACTTACCTCCTCAAGATGCATCTTCACAAAGTACCTGACCTTTTTGAGAACAGCTTGCTTTATCCCAAGCGTTGGCGTTCCCTTCTCGTCATATAAAATCAACAATGTCTTCCCCGGATATTCGATGAAGTCCCCATCCAGATCCAGACAAACTGGAGGATCGGTGAGAAACCTCGTTTCCTTTTGCTTCAACGCTTCATCTACCATCGTCGACAGGGTCACGGAGGCTCGTACAAATTCTCCAGGCAACCAAAGGCGCTTCTTATCCAGTGTTCGCACCAAAACATCCGGGTAGGATTCGGGGAAATGGTTGTAACGGCAGTTGCAAAATCTCATGCACTGAATACAAGGCCTCAGATAGAGTTTCCATTCGGAGTGGACGGTAGTATTATCAGAGCATAAATTCGGGATCTCTTTAGGGTTCGGCTTGCTAGTTTTACTAACGCGAGGAGGTGGGGCCCTCAAAAATCTTCCCCTTGCCGTGTAAGTCTTTTCCCGAACAATGTCGGTATTGTATTTGCACATTCTTCTTAAACTGGTGACCTCATCTTGGGCAAGGGCACGAGCTTCTTCTAGCGGAATCCCGGTGTTAACAATTACAAACTTATGCAGCGCGACATGCAGGTCCCAACATAAAAGTTCAAGGTTGGCCTATAAATCCATACGACATAGTTACTACAAATAAATCTTCCAAAGTTATGCAATTAAAAATACATGAATCAATCCATAACACTAACCTGAAGAAGATCCAACATATCCTGCTGTCCAGAGTCGAAGAATTCGCACTCCCAGTCTTCATATGCCAACTTATTCATCTTTTTCGGGTCGTTCTCTCTAATCAAAATGCCTCGCCTCTGCTTCAGTTCCTCCGCGCGTTGTTTTGCCTGTATATTTTGAAGAGTTTTGATATATGAAGAGTTTATGCAGTTAATTTTGATTATCTTATAAGCCTTAACCACATTTTGACATGAAATAATCCATACTTAACTCATCTCCTCATCATACCTTTTCGAAGTGAGTTTTGAAATACAGCTCCAATTTCTTTAACACGTCAGCAGTCAAACTCACACTGGGTTCATTGGTTTCCTGATCGAAAAAGATCATCACGTTTTCGTTGGCCACTTTTACAATGTCGCCCATATGACAAATTTCGTCGTCAGAAATCACTTTTTCAACCCCTATCAAGAATTAGAAACGTATAATACTTAACTTCGGATTTATGATTTAATGTGGTCTTGTCTCAAATTAAAAATTATTATATACGACGAAAAAAACTATCCCAGCTGCAAAACTGCATTACCTTGATTTCGTTTCAAGAGTTGATCAACTTCAAGAGACAACACGTTGGACGCCTGGACGACTTCTTTCGGTACGACACGTATCTTCTTATCCAAAGTCATCACCACTAAATCCATGAAAGGGCCGCGACCGTTGTGTTGGGGGCCCAAACAGTTACAAATTCGCTTGCATTTGGCGCACGGTTCGAAATACAAATCCCAACGAGTATGACGGCAGGGTCCGATCTTGGTCGGGTCCTTAGACGTTTTCGATTCATCAGGCCGGCGTCTGCCATAATATGGCCAAGTTGACAGAGTGGTGGACATGAATTTCTGCAAAGTAAATTCAAGATTCATTAAGCAATTTCAGATATTATTTAATAATTATTATTATCTTGTCCTCAGTCCTACTTAGTAAATTACATATTTTTGTCTGCGATGACGAATAATAAAATCAGCACATAAATAACTACACCAATTTACCTGCACTAAATACTTGATATAGTCAAACTCGTCATCTTCCTGATCCGACCCGTCCCGAAGGTCATACCAGTGACTCATGTCGCAAAAAAATTGCTTTTAAA
>JAHZNH010001285.1:0-11861 GCA_027744355.1 Tyrannoseira gladiata
TGAATATTTCAATCTAGGTCCGCAAAATCAACCGAAAGAAGAAGGAACTCCAAGTGACTAGGAGGAAGGACATCCGAGAGACAGTTGGCTTCTTACCCGTGATCCTGATACTTTTCCTCTGTAGCATCTTGCCCCTCGCACAGTTCATTACCATGAAACGTGTGAGAGTTGTCTACAGAGAGCAAGTCCTTGCACTATTTCTGCTCCTAACCATTTGCGCCTTTGTGAATCTCCCTATCTACTGCTGGAAGAGTTCGTTGTTCAGGAAGGAGTTCAAGAAGGTGATGTACCACTTAAGCCAGCGTACAACAACTTGATAAATGTTGATTCAAAATATTCTTGAATTTGAAAACCATCAGGACAATTACAATCATGCCCAGTGTCAAGTAGGCAGTAAAAGTTTTCAAATCGCCAGCTGCATTCCTTCCCTTAAAATCTTAATCCATTTAAGTAAGTAAATAATCCAAACAGCCATGTAAATGTGTGCTCTGCAATCTATAATGACTTTCTAGATCCTCTTAAGAAAGTGAATGGAGCATTTGTAAAAATCCACAGAAATATCATCTCCTCACTTTCTCAAGATGCGAACAATGATACCCATCTCACATGACAAATTACCCTCTTCCATGCAAAAAATCCCCAGAAAAAATCTCTTCATTGCACCAACATATCTAATAGTGTTGGTGCTGCATTGTCAGCTTTCTCATCCTTTCGTCTGCTCAATTTTTTGCTCATCTCATCATCTCCAAACAAACAACTCACAATGGCTAAAGAACCATGAAGAATAGAAATGAGCTGGGTTGTGTTGAGTTGAGTCTATGAAATTCTCTTTGTGAATTAAATCCGAGGCAAAAAACCACCTTTGTTTTCATTCCGCTCTTAATTCTATGAAATGCTGTGCTCTGCAATAGCATCTCAATTGTTCAGGACAGATGAAGTCTTTACTTGGTGAGGAATTCAGGATTCAGGACAAAAAAATGCAGTCTTGACTTGAGCTCCGCATCTTTTCTCATCGTCATCTTCATTTTCATCATTCTCCTCCTCTTCAGAATCGAACGGTAACGCACGCACAATATCATTTGCACAAGAGGAGCCACACCGACTCCTTGCTTCTTTCTTCCAGTCCATCACTCCTTCCTCCACTCGGGCTTGGAGGAAGACCGTGAAGATAAAAAGGAAATTATCACATCAGTGAGCATTCTTCTTTATCCTCAGGAAAAAAAATCCTCTTGTGATGTTGGTTATACTCTCCAACTTTATTGTAATGCTAACTCAAGTCGAAAACTGATTTTTTTTGTTTGTTCTAAATTACACCAGAGAAGATGAATTATCTACTCCTTCCTCCGCAAAAAAATACTCGGGAGATCTAAACAAATTCATGTGAACACTATCTAAGAAGGAACAAGAACAACAAAAAACCAGTAAGACAATTACTTATCTTCATTTACCAGATTGGAGAAGGGAACTATGGCTCTCCAAGTCTCAAGTCTGAACCTCTGAAGATGAATCTTTTCACTTTTGTAGTAGGAGCATAAATATCACATTCCCAGTACCACTCGGTAATAATGACTCGGAGACAGGAACAAAAAAACATATATATATTTCATAGGCTTGAACTCAACTTCAAGAAGTTCTTTTTTTCTCCCCAAAAAATTAACTCGGAAAATGCCTGGGTGGTCACCAAACCAACATCGCTTATGGCGATGATGAATACAATGTACTACTCAACTACAAAATAAATGCCATCCTTTTCAGTGCTTTGAGCGGCTAAACAATCCAAGAAAACCCAAAGGAATGAAATTGGAGGGTATCGCATCTTAACGTATCGTATCACGCCAAATCACATCACTTCTCTTCTTCTGGACCTTAAACCCATAAACAAGATGGATCATTTTCCCGAGTACATTGCATTGCATTACCGGATCGCATGACGACTTCTTCGGCCAAGGAACCGCCAGCAGTATACTGCAGTTTTACTGGTGAATGCATGGGAAACCGAAAGGGAAACCGGGCGTAAAGTGGAGATAAAAAAACCAAAAAAAGTGGAGAATTTTTTCTCGAGAAAATCATTCTTTCTCGCTCATTTTCATGTTCATGAACATCTCCTTCACCGGATCTACGGAGGGCAACTGGAAAGTTCATGATCATCTTGTTCTTGTATCATCACATTGGTAGTTGCATGATCATTATCAAAAAAAATGTGAAGTGTAAGTAAGCAAAGATCATGATTAGGTGGCTTCGCTTCCTTAAAAATTTTTTTATCGCTACAGGTATACAAACATATTGATAATGTACAAGTTTATGAAGGTAAGTACTTTGTTGGTTTTTCAAAGCTCAATGTTCAATTAGCCTTCGGTCTCCCCACTAATGACAATCGAGAGTCGAGCCGTGGAAAGTGAAGGTGATCCGTTCCGTGATCCCTCCCCAGAAGATTGATGCCCCTACCTGAACATGAACATTCGAGATGATGAACTCATAATCTGATCATAATTACCCGAGATAAAAACAAAGATTCATTATTCCGTGATCATTTCTGATCTCAACTGGAACAGAAACAGAAGTCAACTTGGAGATGTGGTGCTTGCTCACTGGCAATGGGTGAGCTCGGAAAAAACAAGCGCGGCCGTAACTACTTTTTAATAAGCATGACCGACCTTTAATAAAAAAATTTGGGATGTATTAACATTCGTTCGGTATTACTCCCGAGAGCAAGTTTGAGCTTGAAGATTGAGTTATGAAAACTACAAAGGCTGACAAAAAATTTTGGACGGAAGTTTTCCTTCATCATGAAGGGTGAACGCTGAAGAAGAGGATGATGATGATAATATTAAATACTTTTTGGTACCGCTGCCTCATCTCTCCACAAATAATTCAAGGGGTTCCGGTGAGAGGAAGCGAGATGAGTTAATGTTTTCCCTGGAATTATGCTTCTTCACTACAATTCTACGCTGTCCATCTCCGTTGAGCTCTTCATAATTATTTTTTTTCGGAACTCCAGGCCATGCTAGGCATCGATCTGAGATGAGCCTTCCGGCATATCTCACACAATATTAATATTTGGGAAGTTTCAGGGAATTAACGCTGCTACTCCTCCTCCTCCTCCCGTCGTCGCCAGTGGTGCGGTCTGGCTGGACACTAAATGAATTGGATGGATTAAATACACACCACGGAATTGCTCACGGAGTACAGCCTTAGTTTTAGTGTGGTTTGCGTGAGGATCATTAAACATAAAAAAATTATTTCGTCGGATTCGTCTTTCTTGTCTGTCTGATTCATTCATTTATAGTGTGGAACTCGTATTTATCTCACTGTTTTTTAGTCTGGTCTGATTCGATTGCCGGATTGCGTTTCCCCCAGAGTGGGCATGAATGCGTGGAAAATGGGAAACTCAAATAAACACGAACCTCATCGAGACCGAGTACATTCTTCCTGCTTAATGGATCAAAGTTTCTGGTCGGTCGGTCGGTGAGAGTGAGATGGGATATGTCATGTTGGTGTGCGTGTAAACTCAGGAGAAATAATAAATGTGTTTTATGAACTCTCAATTTCCTCCAAAAAAATACTGTTTGTGTGCTGCACTGCACACGGAATTGGGGNGTTTGTGTGCTGCACTGCACACGGAATTGGGGACTTTTTTTCTGTAAATTATGGAGAGATTTAATTACCACGCATAAAAAACTTCCCACTCAACTCAACTCAAGTACTCAAGTGCGTGGCATATGTGTAGCAGCGGCGGCAACAGCAATACTGGCAATGTGTTGTGGTGTGATGAGGAGGAGATAGTTTGGATAGACAAACGGATTTATTGGATTCGTTTCTCTGTTTGCGTTTTCGGTTACAAAAAGGTAAACAGAAGCTTAGTGGGAGTAAGCAGTCGGGCCAGGGCGAGTGAGCAAGGGGTAAAAAAAATTACGTGAAATGCGGAGCTCCGCTCGATTTCCACGGAATAAATCAGATTAATGAGATGACTTCAGCCTAGTTGCAGGACGAATAACGAAGTGCAGGAGCGCTTGTTCTCTTCTGCGGGGCTCTTTCGTGTAATTAAGTTGGACTTGGTCTAGAGGTTACGATAAATACACTAAAGGGGTTGAAATACAAGGGGTAAAAAAATTACGTGAAATGCGGAGCTCCGCTCGATTTCCACGGAATAAATCAGATTAATGAGATGACTTCAGCCTAGTTGCAGGACGAATAACGAAATGCAGGAGCGCTTGTTCTCTATGGCTGTGGGGCTCTATCGAGTAATTAAGTTGGACTTGGTCTAGAGGCTACGATAAATACGCTAAAGGGGTTGAAATTCATTGTTTTTTGAGATACTTCGATTTCCATTTCACTTCCGAGCTGATTTAATCTTGCTCACATATCACCTCAATTTATGCGACATGTTTCAACCGACTGGAGACGTAATGATAAATGCTGGAGTGCAATATGCACTCACGCTGATCCAAATCCAACTACTTGCAATTAGTTTGATGAAGGTTCTCCTAGACTTTAGTAAATTGGTAGGAAAAAATCGTTGCTCGAGGTTATGGTGGCGAATTTTTAAAATTAGGTACTGCAGTAGTCTGTAGCTCTTCTAGTTTGAAGTACTGAACTAATTTTTCAAATGCGAACCTTCACGAACTATTGAAAAATGGCATCTAGTTTACCAAGTCATATTCCAGTATCATTTTAGACCCCTTGACGGCATCTAACTACTAAAATTCCTAAATATTTAGCAACATCTTCCAGAGATGCATAAAAATCTCCCAACTTTCAAGACTTGTACAGTTATCACGCATTTTCTGTTAAAATTCACTTTTTCCAACTTTCCAAGTTCCCAAATCCCCTTTGAACTTGAATGCATTACTCATTCTGTTTGTCACTCACCGCTGGCACATTATCGGCTTCCCCTGAAAAACTTTCACTTTTTTCCTCTCACCGACTAGACTCACTGATCCATCCATCCCTCCACACTCTGATCCACATTATCTCATCTCATCCCAGTCCTTAGAAGATCCCGAATCTGTTTTTTTTATCTGGGTGTATCAAATTAAAAGTAGTTTTTTCTTCCCCAGCGCTGCATAAAGTTCTACTTATTCAGTGAAGTGACGACACAAAAGACAAACGCATCATCACCATCATCATTATCACATCAGAGAATTCCCGTATTGCATCATCACTCGCTATCGCCACCCTCAATAGAATCTCACTTGCAAACAAAGTTCCACTGCATTTCCCTTTCATGATGAGGGAGATTCTGTTTACTTTTTTACGCCTCCCCAAACACAGACACTGAGGAAAGGAATATAAGAAGACTCGCAACTTGTCGGAGTTTTTTCCTGGCGATAAGTAAGTAAGTAAGTAAGCATTAATAACCATTTGCACTGCCTATCATCACGAAACTGGAAACTTTGTTTTTTTTTGAAGTTTGGGGAAACCTTACCCTGTCCAATCCAATCCAACTCCAACTCAATTCAATCCACGATCCACGTTTCCACTTACTCCCCTTTAAAGTGGCATTGATGAGATGAGCAAACGACACGACACGATGACAATGATGATGTTGATGAGGATGATGATGATGATGCAATATTGGTAATGAATGATGATGTTCCTTGCAGTAAGTTGTCGAAATAACATCTTTCTCTCCTCCCGTGTGTCTCTCTCTGCAAATAAAGTAGTCATCGTCATAGTCTCAAAGGAGTTCTCCTCTTAATTTTCACCGTCATCGTCATCACCATCATTACTTACTTACGTAGTTTCTTCCTCCTTTCTACCCAGCGAGCAAAAGCAACGCATTTTTTTTTCTCCTGGTAGGGCCTTCCATCCAACCATTCCTATTCCCTATCGATTCTGCATTAGGAAGCATTAGAAAAAGTAGAGGGAATTTAGAGAGTAGTTTTGTAGATGAAATGAATATAAAAAAGACGACGACTCCTATTTAGTTAGTTACTCTTGTTTCTCTCTCTATTTAGCAGTGTTTTTTACACACTCACTCACTACTCACTTCTAGTCAAAAAGCAATGTTTCCCTAATCTAAACAATCTTGTTGGCTCAAAGGGATCACTCAGAGCGTGCTTCACAGAGGATTGCGATTCTGAAGGGATGATGATGGGATAGGAAAGGGAATGAGGAGTTGTGGTGTGGTGTGGGAGTAGCAAAAGCAAGTGTGTGTGTGTGCACTAGCTCACATCAGAAGAAACACGAGTTTTTTACGCATTAACAAAATAAGCAAGTGAGCTTCAAAGCAAAGAAGCCTCGTTTTTTGTTTGAACGGTCCACTTCACAAAAAAGAGAAAAAGAACGCACCGACGAGGATGAGGATAGAGTGGAGCGTAATTATTCGGATGCTTGAAATGAGCTAAATGAATCATCACTTAAAATGCGTAGCGGAGTGTACCTAATACGGGACCAATGGATTTGCACTGTCTGAGCCATGGCATGATATTTACTAAAGAGTAATAGGAAAAATGACGCTCAACTTTCTTTTAACCGATTCCGAGCAAAAACAACAATAATTATTTATCGCTCGTATTTTTATCAAGAGAAACCACTCGCCACCAACGCTCAAACCGATCGGGCGACTTGAAAAGATGCAGAAAAATCGCGAATCAGAATGTGAATAACGAAACACGTCATCAATATTGGAGTAAATATAGACCAATGTTTAAATTAAAGTTTTCAAATACAAAGTGCTTTTGTGTCTTAAGCCTTTCCGATACACATCAAACGATGAAATAGAATCTTTTTCTCTTAGAAAACAAAACACAAATGCTTATCTATCTCGTATGAATTATACTATGTGTAGTGTGTATCTCTACCTCATCAAAATAATGAAGAAACTGAAAGGATTTTTCTTCAAAGATGAATCTATTTATCCATCGATCGAGGATCAATACTGCCCTAATCTTTGACAAATGAGCTATTATTCTTTCTCCTCACTCATCAAAACACATCGTGCGCTTCCTGCTGCGCCCACAAAATCGTGTGTCGTGATTACTATTTCGCAGGGAGAGATGAGCATGTAGTACTTACACATCCTCAAAACATATCTCAAAGTGGTCAACTCCAAGTAAATAGACAACTTCACCATCGCAGCAAATCATCACACGCCAATTTTTTCATGCTGAAAGTCATGTCAGTGATTATGTATTTACTTTTCGGTCTAATTGCCAATAAAAACCTGTTTCGTGTCCGTTCGGACCCCGTAGCTTTAATACTTACTTACTCCTCAATCCTCACTGTTTAAGTTTTGGTTTGGTGATGATAACAAAGAAATAAAGTCTCATCAATTCAATTCATTCGCTAATACTTTCTTCACAATGCAACAATTTTTTCCCTCTCAGTCAGTCACTTCAATAGTCTCACGCAACTCACCTTTTCCCAAATCTCGATATTAAGTCCATGTTTGGCAAAGTGCTGCATTGTCCACGCATAAAAAGAACAATGAATCAAATGCTCGCTCCTTACCTATTTCGAAACCTTCAGCAATATTTCCTCACGGATAGATAGAGAGTGACCACTCAATCATTAGAAATGTACTCACACAAAAATCCTAAGCCATCTCATCTCATCCTCCCGAACCATTCTCATTGTTTCAAGTTTCAACCATTCAACCTCTCAAAATATTCAATTTGTCAAGGAGACTTGAAAGAGTCAGACCTAAAGGATTTTTTTTTGTTTTGGACGGGAAAGGATGCTGATCTGGTGAGATGGGTGAGTTTAAGTGAGTGAGTGAATACCGTTTCATACTTTATTGGCATGCATGACATGACAAGAGGGAAAATCCATCATTAGTACACAGTGAGTACTATACAGACTGGGGAGCAATCATAACATCTTCATTCGTTAAGTAAATGAGCCCTCTTCAAATTCATTCTCTTCTAAACCAAACCACAACTTCACCACTGAAGCACCATTACTATTGCACACTTATCTTGAACAATGGCTGTTGCAAAAAAAGATGTCGTGCTCAAGCAATAAAATTGGTAACCGTGGGGCTGAACTCGAGACATTTTTGTCCTACTGCGGAGGAAAATGAAAGAATTCATTGATGATAATCTTGGCAAAAACAATTCACCAACTTAAGATTGAGTCCTCGATTCACGAGATAGATGCTTAATCTACGCGGAACTATTGCAAAATGGAATATTGCAATGAAATATTTTTTGATCTTTAAAGGATTATTTCGCGTTTTGAGAATTTTCCTTAAAAGTTCCACGAGCTTTGCTTCAACCGCACAAGCAGATCCAGATAATCTACGCATGTCCCTTTAAATCCATGGGGAATAATGTGGTCATGCAACCATTAAAAACCTCTAGGTTTGGTTCCACCTCAGCTACTTCATCAAGCGGAAGGTGCCATTGCAAAGTAAAACCAAAACATTCAACTCAATTTTACATTTCATGAATGCATTCCACTCCAAATTCCCGTTAATTTCTGTGAAAGCTCTTTTACTTGTGTTATGGAACGGCTTGTTTTATATCCCCATTAAATAAACATCAATTAAGTATTTACCTCCTCAACTTCCCGAGAACGGGAATTTTCCCTTTTTTTGAGTTTCCTTTGGGCTTTCAAAACTTACTTCCGTTTTATTTAATAATATCCCCATTAATTAATTAAAGGTTTAAAATCCTCCTCCATTTCCCCCACCTGAAGCCGTTCATCCATCCTTCCACCCATCCAGAAGCTGAGTACTGAGTCAGTTAGTTGCATTATGTTTTCTATTTATAACTCTTCATATGTTCCAGCTCAGCTTTGATTTATACATTCTCCTTCCTTCACATCCACAAGCACATCGCATGATTCTTTTTCACTTCCTGCTCTCTCCATGAATGAGTAGATGTTTCCACTTCCACTCGTTCTCCGGCTCCAGCGCTGGCAAATCTTTAGCCCTCCACCTTTAGCTCCACTCCCCATGTATTATTTATGTTTGATTGTAAATACCAAGGGAATACCATTTGCAAGTTTGCCCTTTCCAATTTCATGAATTTCTAAGCACCTGGTTGCTAAATCTGCCTGCTAGCTGCAGGAATCTAGAGCTGGTTCCCAGAGAAATTCTACTCTTTGGAATTCTTCACTCCTGACTTTGATTTCGTACGCGGAAAAGGGAATGATAAACAACTCGTAGGAAAGCATCAAGCATTTCCATAGGTAGTAACTACATTTTTTTTATTTATTTGCTTTGTGCGTGGGTACTTCTTCTCCCATGCACATATATCGCATCACACAAACTCGAAGAAAATGATTTCTTCCCGTGCATTTTCCCCTAAAAAGATTGCGAAACATCCCCATATCCTTAAAGAGAAGGAATAAAAAAACCATTGAGTTTTGAAACGACTATGGGTAGTGTTTTATTCATATCCGCGAGGGATTTTTCAGCGCTTGATTAAAATGCTCGGATAAACAGGTTAAGTAAACGATTATGTAACTTGGCTCCGGTTAGGCTCTCGTTCAAAAAGTTTTTTTTCGGTGATTCCTTTCCTTGGTTTAAGCATTCGGCTCTGGCTTGGATGGTTTACCTGCTAGCCATAGGGATATTTTTTTGCCGTGTAACTCAACCTCGGTAAATTATTCAAACATGACGAACAAACAAGGGTATCATGTTTATTGCGATCATGAATGTTAGGAGTAGTATTTACCATAGCATCACATTCCACCTGGCCCCGGTACCTCATGTCATGTTCTCCGTTGCTGCTGATGATGACGATGAGATGACATGCTACATACAAAATACGAATGAGCACAACTCTTTCGTGTGCGTAAACTTGTAGTTGTAAGTACTTAGGTGAGTACTTAACATGACTGTTACTGTAGAAACTGTGCCGTTTTACGTAACAGGCCAGCTCAGTCTCAGTCCGGGTAATCAGGTAGGCCATCATCCCGGCACAGGAATTCCGTGTACAATATTGTTGCAACAAACGAGCGAGTTGAGTGTGTGAGTGAGCGCTTGTCAAAAAAACGAGAAGTATTTTGACATGTGGGGAATTAGTCAAATAAATAGTCAAATTATTTTGTAAACGTCCAGTCCTCCCCGACAGGTATCACGTATAAACCTGTTTGTTTTTCAAAATGAGGAGAAATAATGAATAAATCAGAGGGGGACTCTAAATTGCATTGGTCCACTTTACTTTATCACTCCCTCGCTCACTCATTTTTTTTCCTGATACCGTACTGTAGTCCATCGGATTCAGTTCGAGATTGTGATGCAACAAGAATTCATCGCAGCTTTGTAAAAAAATATTCCCCGCATTGTTTATGCCGTTCAAAGAGTACATATTTAAGTAGACAGTAATGTTTTATGCAGTCCTACTTCCATACATTAAAACCACATCCCAGCCAAGTTCAGCAAGTGCCAGCCGCATTTCTGATTTGACATTTTCCATGACAGGAATTTGGCATTTCAGTTCACTAAACATGGACAAAAAACTCGAGCTTAGCCGCAACTGCGACTTTTTTTACATGATCCAGTCCTCAATCCTTCGCCTCATCCTTCTCTCCATTATCTTCATAATTTTTGTGTATTTTCCCCAGTTTATTTTGCTGCACTGGCACATGGCGTTTCCCGCAGCGTTTTCCAGGAAAAAATACACGATGAATCCCATATCCAATCCACCACCACCATCAGCTTCAACTAAACCTTATGTCATCCATCCGTCCGTCCATTTTTCCATGTGATCGAGCATGCGACAAGGTTCCGAACGGATGACCCTGACTGAGTGACAATGATCCAGTCCACAATCCTTCGCCTCATTCTTGTCCATAATCTTCATAATTTTTGTGTATTTTCCCCAGTTTATTTTGCTGCACTGGCACATGGCGTTTCCCGCAGCGTTTTCCAGGAAAAAATACACGATGAATCTAATATCCAATCCACCACCATCGGCTTCAACTAAGCCTTATGTCATCCATCTATCCATCCATTTTTCCATGTGATCGAGCATGCGACAAGGTTCCGAACGGATGACCCTGACTGAGTGACTGACTGGAGCTAGGCAGCAGTTTTGGTGCAGCAACAGCAATTCCGTCAAATCCCATATCATCCCATCCGAGAAAAATGTCATGTTTTGTGTGCATCCCAGTCGATACATTTGGATGCACAAATCAGTGGCTGGAAATTATTAAAAGGCTTTTTACTGCATTGCTTTGCACTACTTACATCCACATCGCATCGCATGGCATAGATTCATTTTCCCCCCAGTTCATGGAACAAGCTATAGTCATTACTATGTAGTATAGATCTCCTCACGTCGAAGCATTTCCAGGCTGATTCATTCATGCCGAAGCTGAGCTGAGGCTGGGCGGTTTTTATGGTGGCGCAAAATATTATTCCATGGTTTATGGTTTCCTCATCATCAAAATATATTCGTATTTCCTCTAACGAAAAATCCTGTTGGACAGCAAGACTACTCCCGATTCCCTCCCTGTAGAGCTGGGTGGCATCAGCATCAGCATAGATGGATTGCCAAACCGTAACCTCTTTCGGCTCGCCCATGACTCCAATAATTCATCCTCAAAAGCTAATGTTTTGCTCCGTTAAATATTCCACGGATCCATCGGCCTCCATACTGTGATCCATAAGCCATGGTCATATTCCACGTGACTTAACTTTTGTTTCAGAGTCCTTGTAACTAAGGCAAGCCTTCTTGATTCTCCATACACCGCCCTCGAAGAAATATTATACCCGTTTATGAGCCATGTAATGCTATGCACTTCTGCTTGCGCCTGCATTTCGCGCCTCATTTCACTCCAGTCACAAACTCGAAACTTTTAATGTGCATCACAGTATACATCAAAAATATCCTCCAAAAACTTCAGTGGGCGTGAGCGATTAGAACCGGAAAGGGAAACGTGTGTCTCAACTCAAGTCTCAAGAACTA
>JAHZNH010001286.1:0-12534 GCA_027744355.1 Tyrannoseira gladiata
GTAATTTTCCCCTGGATGGGTAATTTTCTCGGGAGGAAAAGCCATTTTCACACTAGGGCAGAGAAAAGAGCAACAAAAGTACAATGGATACAGTAAGTAAGTGCTTTAGGGGCTGTTCATATCAAACGTCGCGCAAATTTCGAGATTCTTCAGACCCCCCATCCCCCGCTGTCACGCCCTTATACATTATAGGATAGGATATACGCAGCGTTAAGGGTCACGCTAAGCCTCAACCTCCATACCCTCCCTTTTGTCAAACGTTTGATATGGACAGCCCCTTAGGTAGGTACAGGGCCCTCCATTCTTCGGGAATAAAATGCGTGAACAGAGAAAACAAACTGGGTGAGTGAGTGTTAGGGTGTGTAACACAATATTTATGTGTGAACTAATGAATCATTCATTCCGATCCGAAGACTTGGCTTGGGAAAAAATATATTCCGGGGGGGGGGAGTGCAAAGTACTACAATCCCAACTCCAGCTCCAGCTCTAGCTCGATCACTTCACGTGGATTTTTTTATGTTAAGCAGGAAGCGCCATCCATTCGAGTTCCTGTGCCAAGGAGAAAAAGCCTTGAAGTTTACTGGAGTGCTCGTGCTCCCCCTTTGCAAAATCAGCGACTTCCTGTTCAAACACGAAAATGCTCCTTGAGGCGCAAAAAAAGTTTATTGAATCGCGGATCGCGGAGCAAAAGGCTGTTACGTTATTAGGCCAATTTTTATCGCGATTTTTTATCACTTTCAACACAAACACATTTTTTCCATACTTACTTAGTTACTTGAGTTCAGCTCGATCCAGCTCGGTTCGGTTCAGTTCAGTTCAGCTCGAGCAGGAAAAACATTACCGCAAGAATGCGATGACTGGAGCAAGAAAGTACTCTCAGGAACAATAATAATAGCTTGGAAACCGCTGAAATGGAACTGTTCTGGCCCTGGCGCTCGGGGATGAAGGGAACAAGATCGCGACAAAATAGAGGAATGAAGCTTATTTTAATTCGGAAACTTCTGCTGGAAAGTTGAAAGCCTGGAAGGCGGCTGGGGGAAATGTGCTTGCTGCTTACCCTCGCAAAAATTCAAAAATTCCATCTAGGACAGGACATGGCATGACTTCCTCCTTTCCAGGATGAATCCCATTATTGCTCAGAGTACAAGTAAATACATGAGCAAAATGCGCATTCTTTTGCTCATGCTGGAAGATTGTAAAGCAAGTTAATAATAATTTCGCCTTTTTTCCCCAGTACCAGAATTAAATATCCGCTGGAATTAGGAAGAAAAGGAGGTTCGCAAATGTGGAGAAACAAAATGGATGAAACGAATCAAAACACTTCTTTTCATATCGAGTCTGTAGGTTTCCAGTCAAAATCCCCATTCCTCCTATTTCCTTCAGAGATTCCAGATTCCCTTTATTTGGGCCACTTCCATTAAATATTTCCTGAATAAAAAAGAAAAGACAAAACAAAACATTGCGTACTTAGGCCATTATTCCCCGTCGATCGAGCATTTCAGATTTCCTTGGCAGGAAACCCCATCTCTTCAGAATGTTGAGTCCTGTACACGGACTTGATGTTGATTTGATGGTCACATCCTGGATACTCTTATGTTTTCCCTACATCCTCCTCAAAAATCCTGGAATGATTTCTAATATCAACCAAAACCCACCATCACTTCTTCCCCCTTCCCCTTCCGTACAGAATTTTGATGGGACTCAAAGCATCAACTCCACATCAACATCCAGCCATTTTTTCCCTCTTTCATTTCACCCAAATTATCATTGACATGGCATGGCAGGATCAGAGTCGGGTCACACACTCTTCCAATACTAATTCCAGGACTTCTCTGATGCTTCCTGGAACTGGAAATGGAAGTGAGGAACCTAATGGTCGTCGGTATAGCAAGTTTTTTTAATGGTAGGTCGGCCTACTTGGCAAAAAACTCTGGAGGGGGAAGCGGTTCTTCCTGTTTCGTGATTCCTCCGTTCCTCCTGCGGTTCTGAATTCCTGGAACTGGAAAATAACTCTCCTACAATACATTCATACCACGGAGGATGCTTCGATCCTTTTCTCCAGAAATCAAAGCACTCACATTTGGACTTGGACTTTGGAGCAACATCACAACACAAAGGAAAATTATTGCGATCACAGGACCAGGGCTGAAGTACAGCTCCAGCTCCGCATTATTTAATTCACTTCTTTTTCTGGAGTCCTCACCCCACCAAAAAAATTTGTTACATTTCACACACGATAAAACGCTCCGGGTTCGAATGGGAATGGGGAAACCACAAAAAAACGACGGCTGTTATTTCTCGTGTCGTGTTCAATTTTCATTCGTTGCATTTCTTTCAGACTTCGGGTTTCAGATTTGGACTGGATTGGATTGGTGCAACGGGGGAATAATCCTCAGCATTTTCTTTCTCTTGTTGTGCTTAAGATGGAACGATCAGCAAACAATGCAATGATTCCTTTTTTATCAATATCCACCACTCACCATCCACCACCATCATCATCACTCCAGTTCTGTTCTTTTCTTTGAGGAAAATCAAAGTCCATTCGGGGGTTCGTTTAGTTCCCCCTCCCAAGAAACGAACAACAACAATGGATATGGATTAAGTAGCCATTTTGCTGGAGTTTCCCTAACACTCTCATTTTCTCCTCACGCTTCAATTTCCACTTCCACTTCCGCTTGCTTAATGCTTTCCCCCTCGCATCCGAGTCCCTGGAGACCATCAAAGAGGGGTTCGGTTCGGTACTGTACTGGAGTGGAGTGGAGGCAAGTGATTTTCTTTCATGATGATCATGATGATTACCCTCATCGTGTCGTGATGATAATAAAGATGAGGAAAATATTGTTTTGGGAATTCCGGGAAAAAAATCCAGAATTTTTTTGAGGGGGTGCATCGACCACTACAAGTTGTTCTTGAGGCTTCATGGATAGGATGATAAAAAAGTTTCCGCGGATGGATGGATCGCTGGAGTTGGAATGACTTTCCAGGACTTCTTCCTCATTCTCGAAGTTTTTTCTTTAAAGTGCAATCTCAATTTTTCACGCCTCACCTCTGAAAAATGCAATCAGTTTGACAGCAGTTAGCCGCCCGATCCTTTTTGAAGTGAAGGGGAACTCAAACTTCAGCAGAAAATCTCACGATCCCGGAGTTCGGATCAGATTTTTTCCTGGAGAATAGACAATGAATGCATCATAGCTCTAAGTAGTTTTCATAGAATTTTTTTGGAAAAGTTGGAGTTTCCCGAGTTCCAAGGGAAAAGTTCATTTGCGGTTGGATTTGGAAGTTGGAAGGTTGGTTGGATGGATGAGGATGTACACTATCTTATCTCCTGAAAGCAAAAACTTTCATTTTAAAGTTGGACCTTGCTCTTCCCTTTGAAGCTTTGGCTCGTGTTCGGCGTACTTATGCACTTGCTGGCTTTGTTCGATCTTGAATCCCAATCCTGATCCTGATGCACTTTACTCGAGTCAGGCGTGAGATTGAAATCACTCGATTGCCACGATGCAACGGCTCTACTCTAAATCCGTGCATTTTACTTTGGTACTGAGAAAAAACCGATGGAGATTTCCCTATCTCGGAGCCTGAGAACTCAATTTCTTCCTTCTTCACTTTCCCCAGGATAAACTTGCTCTCGGATTCTGTGAATATGGGGGAGGGGTATCTAAGTATTACTGGTGTGATTCTCCTCCAGGTTCAATAAAACTTTTTTGTCTGGATACTTCTTTACTTTCTTGCTGGTTGCATGCACCGCATTCCGTGCTGACTACAATTTAATGAGATAATGATTCCGATCTTGAGATCAGATCCGATCCGATCCGATAATTGGACAACGAGCAGCATTTCTGCATCCACATCAACCAAAACCCAAAACAGGAACCCTGATTCCAGCAGCAGCTGGAAATCCCCAATACTTGGGTTTAATTGGGGGATTGTCATCAACGGATTAAATCTGGAATGAGAAGTTTGGTGGGAATGAGATGAGATGAGATGTGACGTGACGTGGTTTGGTGTGGCTTGAAATTGAACACTGCGCCAAAATGCCGTAGTCCCGAGTCCCGCGTGAGCCATTCAATTGAGGCATTGATTTTCGGCGTGTGATACGAATTCCAGTCCCCACGCTCCAGAAACTGCTTCCTCCATGAGAAGATGATGATTGAGTGCGCCAGTGTGATGATTGCGCCAAAAATATTGAATTTTTTCCTCGCGGTGATCCCAAAAATAGACCTGAAGGGGTTCCCCCTTTTGTCCTGCTCCAGTCAAAGAGTCGTCCTTCAGGAGAAGTGTTCACTTTTCTATCCTTTTCCCTGGAATCCTTTATCTGGGCGGAAGGAGTCCGAGTCAGAATGTCAGTTTTTGGCTTCCCAATCAACTTCCACAAGGGGACTCAAAGGCCCTTGAACACTCACTTAGATCATTTTGGTTGCAAAAGCGAAAGCCGAAGCCGCAAAAATATCCAGTACTTCGGCATCATGATCATGATGATCATCATCATCCCCCACTGGAGGAAAAAAAATGCAGGGGGGAGGAGAATTCCCAACTTTTTTTTGGAGATGATCTGGACCTGGACCTGGATCTGGATGTGATGAGCGTTCTGATAGTTCTGCAGGAGGGATCTTCGCTTTCCGTTCGAGTTCCTCTCTGATGAGCTAAACTAATCTCTGAAGTGTACCTAAGTGCATTCGAGTGGCAACCTAATACCTCCAAGATCGAATTACTTATTACATTGGCCCAGTCCCACTTCTCCAGTGAAACTCTGGGAGAAAAAACTTTTTTTCTCCAATTGTCGTTGTCGTCACTCCAATTTCCAGTACAATTCGTTCTCTTTCTCCCGAGTCATGTCACGGCTGCACCGCATCGCATCGGAATCGGATCGTCAACTCCCATAAAATAATGTATGCATTTTGGATCCCTTGTTGTGTCATTTGTTTTTATTCTCCTCAGTTCCTTTCCTATCATTGCATCAAAGTTGGTATTCCTTCTCCTTCCGAGGAATCCAGATCCAGGGACAAACAAACAAACCGCATTACATCACAGCCACATCCACATTCCATACCACTGTGCACAATGAGACGGTGACAAAAAAACGAGTGTGTAAATTGCATCCGACCGACCCAAATATGAATCGAAATTGTTTGGTCGGGTCGCTCGCTCTCTCGCTCCACCGAACCAGAAAGCCATGGCGGGATGAAAGGAACCTAAAAATGGGACAATCCACATCAACATGTACATCCCAAATTCTCCAGAAGACAATAGAATGGGATGCAACGCAATAAAGTTTCTTGTGCTCGGATGATGATGACTTGGAGGCGATGATTACGATCTGAATGGAAAGCCATCATTTTTTGAAGGTCACCTCAGCTCTATGCTCCTCCTCAAAGGGGAATCGAATCTTCAAGGGAATTTTAAAGTCAGCCCCAGCCCAGACCAGTAATTGAGTACAATTTCAAAGAATTCTCAGGAAAGGGGCGGGAAAATGCGCAAAACAATTTTGGAGCGAAGATGCTATCCTGCCAGAAAAGAATCTATTTAAATCCGGAGGAATTTCGCAACTAAAGTGAGTTTATGGTGGCGCTACACTGAGAATTTGGCAAGATTGGGGAGGGAGTGGTAAAAATGGCACTTTTTTATGTTAGTCAGTGGGTCATTAAGGGAAATCCTAAATCAAGTTCCGAGCCTCATCAAAAATGCATTTGATTTAAGGAGTGGCGAAAATTATTCTGCATTTTTGTCGCGCCTCAGACAAGATTTTTTTTCTGGAGGAAGTGGCGGTGAAAAGTTTTGGCATTAAAAAATGTATTCATGGAATTCCTATTCGAATTCGAAAGTCTCAATCATTCAGTTAATGGCCAGCGTTTGACATCCATTTCCAGCCGAATGTTCCAGACCCCCGAAGTCTTGAACGACGATTTTGCATCTTCTTTAATGGCATTATGAAATTTTTTTAATGAGCCCGGGAGCGGATGTGGGGACAAAGGCAGGGGCTCCCAGAGTCGTAAACTTTTGCCACAAAATTAGACTATTAAAAGTGCAGCCGGAAACATGATTCTGAATAAATAACCCGTTAGCTCCTCTTTCTCCTTCCCTTTTTTCCAGGGGATAATCCCGTGAAGACGGGGAATGCCGACTCAAAGCCAAAGCCCAAAGTTTTTGTCCCTTTTGACTCGCCACTGAGAGGACTGGAGCTGGAACTCCCGACTTTACTTGTGTGCTTTGCTTTTGGAGCGNCCGACTCAAGGCACGCAAAAGCCAAAGCCCAAAGTTTTTGTCCCTTTTGACTCGCCACTGAGAGGACTGGAGCTGGAACTCCCGACTTTACTTGTGTGCTTTGCTTTTGGAGCGGGTCGCTTCGCATCCTTTTTTGGAAGTGACAAAGGAGCACCAGCGGAAATTAATGAAGCGGAGGAACTTTCCCCCGAAAAAAGGACCAGTCTCGCACTATTCCTACTACTTCAAACACATTGTCTGTCCCCTTCATCTTCAAAAAAGATGTTCTTGGAAGAAGACTTCACGCAGAAATTCATTCTTTATGACACTCTTCCGTCCTCCTTTTTCTTGGGGGGAAAGTTTCCTTCAGCTGACAATCGGATCGGGGGTCGGGGCGCTCCACTAACCTAAATAACTTTCTGTGGGATTCCGATATATCGCGCGTGATTTGATCAAAGATCAAACAAAGCTGCTCCTGCTCCTTTTTGCAAAAATCTGCATGCTCCAGCATAAGAAACAAGAAGTTTGCAAGTTCTCCCGAATCTGCATAAAAAATTGCGAATTGGCTTTGTTTCCCCGAAATTTTGCAAAACTAATGTAAAGTGACATGACTTGGGAGATTTTGCAAAAAATGTTGCAAATATTGCACTAAAGTGTGAAGTAACACCCGAAAGTTCTTCCTGAAAATCCTCAAGAAATTATCAGCCTGAGCGTCCGCAAAAAATTAAGGCTTTCAGTCCCTTCCGCAATTAAAATTCATCCTTCAAAATGTTTTCCTTGTAGAACAGGAACAGATGCGTCATAAGCGTGCCACGTGGACGTGGAGGACTTGAGCCCGTGATGGTTCGCATGAGCCTGAGCCTTTCCCCCCTAATTCCATTCTTTAGTCCGTCTTAAGCCATTCTTAACTAATGGATTTGCCTTGTTCCATTAAAATCGCGGGGTAGGTTGGCCCTTGCCTGAGCCGCTTTCCCTGTTAAGTCCGCCGAGTGCAATTTCGGGAGAAATTCCTCTGCTGCGGTTTTCCAGGATTAGTGGTGGAATTGACGGGGCTCGGCTCGGCCTAGCTTTCCGAAGGAGAAGGGAAGTACTCATTTCGTACCCGCAAAAGTACTTTTACAGGAGCACTTTCCACTCTCCAGCAATTTCCCAAACATTACATAATTCTAATTTTTACTGGAGAATGAGCACTTAAATACGAATACGGTACTTACTGATGCCACCACCACTGCAGCGTTGTTTGACATGGCTGGATACTGGAAAAAGCTGGAATCTGGAGTTTTCATTTCACTTTTCCCTGGAAAAAAAAATTTAATTTTGTTGGAGGTTCTCCGTTCTCCTTCTCCACTTTTCCGGTGATTGGAATACTTTCCGGAAATTCTGGAGCAATAAGAGGTTTCAAACTTGTGAAATGCTCCAGGAATTTCTAAAACTACCTGGAAATCTGGAGTCTCCACGCTGAAAAGAAAAGATTGCACCTCCGAGTAGCGTTGAAGGATATGCGGTTTTTCGAAAGAATTTCGCACCGGATTTCATTTCGCGAGTGCTTTAATTGCCCATCTCCACATTCCTCCCCGAAAAAACTTCATAATTTTGTGGAGTTGTGGAGTCGGTGGGCGGATCTTGGACTCCCAAAAATGTTTACAACGAGATAAATAAAAATAAAATCCCCCTCCAAAACAATTTTAGGGTTTGCACTGGAAGTACCGAATGATTATGAATGGGAGGGATGTCTCCACTCCAGTCGTGGTTTTTCCAGTTATGGATGCTCCTCTGACGACTGATTCCCTGCCACGTGTGTTTGCTTTGCACTTCCCCTGGAATTTCCATAAAATTTGAATGAACCGATGATAATTCCATTTCCCCAAGCTCATTATCAGGATCACGGGACCTGAAGTATAGGACCAGGACCACAGGGAAAATTGTATTGTTTATATTGGCATAATTTGCAAGGTTTGCACAGTTCGTTCAACCATGAGGGAGTCGATCTCGTTGTCGATGTCGGTGTTGATCCTGCTTTAATATTCCGGGGACAAGGATAAGTAGTGCTGTTATCGCTATCTGATGAAAGCCATCGTAGTTCGAGAGGAACGAACGAAGCCATTTTCGGTAAATATGAGTTCATTTCCCCTTTCCTTCCATTTCCTGGCTCATTAGAAGAATGTCCTTTACTTGGGTGGGAAAAATGAGCTTGAAGGTGAAATCTATAGCTGGAGAATCCAGACTTTCCAGATCCCCAATCCAATCGACATGCATTTGTTGACTTCGACTGAGTGTGTACATTTTATTCGTCGTGTTTTTTTATCCAATCAATCCAGACTTATCAAGATGCCCCATATTGCCTATCCCATTCCCATCCGAAGCGAATAGATTCCATCACATCTCATCACTGGAGCTGAGCTTTACTGGAGGAATTGTATGTTTCCTCATTTCTTATTCCATCAATTTTCCAACGAACGAAGCCATTTTCGGTAAATATGAGTTCATTTCCCCTTTCCTTCCATTTCCTGGCTCATTAGAAGAATGTCCTTTACTCGGGTGGGAAAAATGAGCTTGAAGGTGAAATCTATAGCTGGAGAATCCAATCAATCCAGACTCCAGTTCTACTCTTCCATCACATCTCATCACTGGAGCTGAGCTTTACTGGAGGAATTGTATGTTTCCTCATTTCTTATTCCATCAATTTTCCCAGGCTTCAAGGCTGGAGGAAATTCTTTATTCTGGGCTCATGCCACTATAAAATGCACATTAGCAAAGGAGAATGAATCCCAGAGACCTTCAAGGCTTCCAGAAAATTTCTCCCGAGACCAGACCAAGACAAGACCTAAAGATTCACGCTGGAATCGGGACCGGGAATTTTAGGGTGGTGATCGTGATGAAGGGAAATGAATAAAGGAAAGGGGTATTTAGGTAGTAGCTATCCCTCCTATCCTTCTCCTCTCCAGGAGGAACGTGATGAAATCAGGGGAAGACAAAGAAAAACGGGTTGTCGGTTGTGCAAAAAGCCGCAGACAAAAGCAACAAAACATCTTGGAGGTTCTTCGGGGCTAGCGTCCCGCTAAAAAATGGAGATGAAGATTTCCACTATTACATAATGTATTTCACTCCTCCATTCCAAGAATGTATTCTTCTCCAGTGGGGAAGTTGGGTTGGGATGTTGTTCTGTTACGCAATAGTAAATGAGCGCGCTAACGATAACGAGGATGATTAGGGAGAAAAGTGATGGTGGGATTGGAATGAAAAAGTGATGATTTTGCAAGTGGGAAGTGGGAAAGAGACAGATGGTGCAGATGATGGTGTTGTGATAAGGAACCTGTTTCCTGCTCCGTCAACGTCAATCCACAATCCAGATCCAGAATCCAGATACGAACCAACTTACCAACCAACTCGTAGGCCAAGGAAGGCCTACGCAAGCCCGAAATCTGATGGAATGATGGAAATGGATGGATAGAAAAATGCAAAAAATATAGTAAAGCTGGTGCTTCCCACCTCATTACTGCCTTTCATCGGGGGAGCCCTGCACCAGCGCCTTCTGGAAAAGAGTTTGGTACGATGTCGACTTCGGAAAAAATAAAAATTCATTTGAAAGTATGAGGAAATTTAAATCCTCTTTCGGAAAAACTTCGCCTTCCCATTGCGAGCGGAAGTTTTTTTTCGGGCTCCCTCCTGGAGAAAATGAGGCTCTCGTTTGAATGAAGGATCTAACGAGCTAAAGATGCTGCGGTGGCACTTTAAACAAGGAAGGAGGAATTGCTTGCATTGAGCACTACATTTTTTCCATGATTGGGCTGAAATCTGGAGTCACGTTTGAAGTGGAATGAATGAAACTGATGTGGTGTGATGTGACGCAACGTGATAAACTGAGTTAGTTAGGAAACTATCATTTCTTTTTTGGCTGAGGCTGAAAGGGAAGAAGCTAAGCCAAGTGGCGAAGTCTATTTGGAAAAATTACAAGGTTTGGGTTTGCTCAGGAGAAAAAAAATCAGTGTCACTTGTCCGTCCATCACACTCCAAAGACAAGACAAGATCAAGACGAGAGGACAGGATGGGATGGGGGATGGATGGATGGATGATGATGGCCCAGAAAAACAAGCTGACTTCATCTCGACTCGAATTCGAGAAGAGAAGGTATGGAAGCGGGAAACCTGAGGAGGAAAAATGATGATGATGATGATAATGCCGGTACCCTTTGCCTCGACGGATGGATGGGATCGAATGAATGGATTCGAGTAGGAATAATAGACCCAAGCAGGTCGGATGGATCGCATTAGGTATTTTTTTTCTCTCCAGAATTTGATCTGAGCACCTCATTCACTCTCATTCAAGGGCACTTCATTCCGATCCACACATCCTTCTTCACCCGAGCTCATTTTCCCCGGACCTTGACTAAGTACCTAAGTAATAACCGCAATCACACACTCCAGTCCTAATGAAGTTCACCTCAGAAAAGAGAAGAGTGGCATCCTCATCCCCATCTCCAGTTTTCCCGTGTAAATAATGACGGGGCGACAATGACAAAAGAGAAAATAAGCTGGGATTGGATTGGATGGATGGAGTGGCTGCTGGAACAATAATAAGTACCTAAAAGTGAGTACTCTCCATGAGGAGGAGGATACGTGGGTGGGTGGATAGATAGATAGATGAATCCCAAAATTAGTTCGTGTGACCTCGACTCAGGGATTCTCTCTCTCTCTCTTACTGGAACTGGAACTTCTGGAAAAAAAAGGGAAAGTTACTCTGGTCCTGGTTCTGGCTTGTTCATACTTCCGTAATGAGGATAGAAGTACTGGTGCACTTGTACCTAGAGTAGTTGAGCTGGAACTGGAGTTGGAGCATCCCATTTCTAATTTTGTTTCCCCCAATTCTCACTGGATTGACTGGAGTGGCGCCTATACGGCATCGCATCACATTTTTTCCTTGGGATTGCTCGTGTCTCGTGTTCCATTTCCTCATGCTAAGTAAGTACGTAAACGAGATAAATATTTTTTTCTTAAAATTGCTTCCGATCTCCAACAATTTGGATTACTGGAAACGAAAAAAAGCCACTCCAAGCCAAGCAAATGCCGTGCCACTGACCCCTCCATACCCATTTCGGGGAGTGGGGGGTAGGCAACCCGTCTAGTCAAAACGGTTTTAGTCATAAATGCTCATCCCCGCTTCTGCCCCGTATGATTAACAGCTCAATTTAGATTTTTTTCTACTGGCTGGCTGGAACTGGAACTGAAATGACGTTATCACTATCACTTGCACGCAATAAAGGTTTTTTGATGATGTTCATGTTCCATCTATTTCGATCTCCAGCTCCAGCTCCGTTTCAGGGAAATGATGAGGATTGAAGAACTCACTCCAGCGACCTAAGTTTATGCCTACTTTGTTTTCCACCTAAACCAAACCAAGTGAAACCACATCAATCGCGCATTTCGGATGAACTCATTAAGATACTGGAGGGAACTGGAACGAAATCATAATACGTAATACAGTTGAGTGATATGATATTTATCACCTTCCCCCCAAACCCTGGTCTGGTTTGACCCATCACCTTTCGGGAAAATCCAGATAAATGCGCACTTGATGGAATATGAAGGGCCCAGAAGCTCCAAAAATAGAATGAAGCGTCGAGATTATTTCCCTCTCCCCCCAATTTTGATGGGGAATCGAAGGTGAAAACAAATCAGAATTCTGGTTTCTTTGACTCTCAAAATTAATTTATTTGTTGTGATATGATGGCCTTTATTAGTTTTGTTATATCTTCCGTGTTTTGGGATGTAGTCCAGCTCAGCTCGGAGCCATGAATCTCGTGTTGGCCGTCTTAATTCCATTATTTTTTTCTTTGATTACCCTGCTCCTCTCATCTCATCTCTGGTCAGAACAGGGCCTTCATTTCGACTCCTCCGTAGGAATAATATTCCTGCTCCATGCTCCTTGATCTCTCCTTGAAACATCAAAAGTGAGAAGTTTTCATGGGGAAATCTGAGCTGGAGCCCAAAGTTCCAGTCCAGTTCGAGCTCCGTCAAGTCACCTCCACTCCACTCCAGCAAAATAGAGATGAGTTGATTGGTTAGCGTGGCATGGCATTGCCAAGCTTTCGCTTCGCGTGATGACGCCAGCGGAGAATTGAACCATCAAAATAATAGGTCGCAAATATGGACCGGAGCAGAGATAGAAACCCCCTCCCGACACTCCCGTCCAGAGTATTTTTTTTCCTGGAGTAGAAATGACGGTTTACGTGATAACATCTGTCATGTTGACTCCGAAGGGAGGGAGCTGCTCCCTTCCACTCATATTTCGGATGGACAACAGATGGATAAAAAAAAGTTTTCTTTGGAGAGGAAA
>JAHZNH010001287.1:0-10376 GCA_027744355.1 Tyrannoseira gladiata
ATTGGATGTGATAAAAATTCAAATCGAATTGCCTCTTGTCACCACATTTTCCGTGAGATAAGTAGTTTTGAAGCTTGAACGGAGTTATGTATTTCGTTTTGGAAGCAAGAAAAAGTGAGTTGAAATAAGTAATGTGAAAGTTAATAATTTGATTACAGTTAAGTACACATGGATCATATGTGAAAGTAGTAATATTAATTAGCTGAAGCTTGGCGAAAAAAAGAGCACAACAATTTTTAATTAAATTTTCCCCTCGTGGGTGGTTTTGCTCCATATGAATAGAATTAAAAGAGATAAGTTGGTTGGGTGTAGTTGTTAGCTTTGAATTGACTGACTGACGATGAGACATGAGACAGACTGATTAGTCCAACAAAGGATGATAAAAATAGACTGAATTAATAAGCTCAGATTGAACCACGCCCCAAAGGCTTGGCTTCCAATCAATAAGTAGCTTTACTACTGAACTCACAGGTCCCGGTCCCCCGGGCGGCGGCGGTGGCCCCGTAAACTCCGAAGGTCTTCTGGGCCGCTTTCTCCCTATATAGTTGACGAATACGAACTCGAGAAGGGAAGCATAAATGAAGAACATCGAGAATCCGTCCCAAATGTTCATCGCAGTTAAATTCGACACGACGGGCAGGGTCGATCGGAATCCGTTGCTGGAAATCAAATTATACGTGATATTTTGGGTTAATGAAAAAAAGTAATAAAATTCAGATCATTGAAGACTCACGACTCACCCTGAATATTGGGGAAATAGAATAAATTGTCCATCACTGAATCGAACAATCCGCACACCTGCGGTAACATCTATAATTGTGTAATTGCTTCCAGTATTTTTTTACTCACGCTCGATCTCTGTTAAAAATCAAACCGACTTTTAGGCAGCTATAATTTCCTGTGGGGAGGAATGGAATCAAAATAAAAAATAAGCATTAGAGTGCATTCATTATTTCATTATGCTAATACGGGCTAGAATGCGTGAATGACGCCTGATGGAACCGGGCCTGGACCCTTGACGAGCTTTTGTCCAGGCTTTCCATGAAATTTCCTTAATTGGCACCTCGTCCAAGCGGTTCGGGTTCGGTGCATTGTCCTGATTTTGAATGTTTCAGGTCAAGCCAAAAGTACACCCGCTAATATATTTTTTTCTAAAGCTCATTATGTAGCTAATTTATTAGCTTTCATAATTTCCCATTCTCCCTTTTCAAGTGTTGCTGGTACTGGTTCGCGCGCCCCACGTGAAAGAGAATGAAGCAAGTGCATGAAAATTGCTACTGCTTTTCCCCCGACTTCCACCCTTTTCATTTCATCGTGACTCTGTTTGCTTTGCCTCATTCTTCTCTGCCAGAGTAGCATTTTTCACCCGTGAAAATGACAAATTCCTGTTGGTGGTGGAGTGGAGTGGTTGCTCAATGCGTCATTATGTGACTGTGTGAGATGTGATGGGGCTCCGATAACGCTTATTATTAGGACTATTATTCGTATTCTCATTCATCTACAAGTACATGCTACTAAGTAGTACTACGACTGAACGATTCCCAAAAAAATGGAAGTGAATGGAGGAGAAAATGATGAATTGCTAGCTTCTTATCATCCCTGCCTACATCCTGCCTCTGTTTTCCGCGGAAGAGGAAGTAATGCTGACGTGGAGATGTTATCTCAGGAAAAAATGGGGAAAAAGTGACCAGTGAAAGGAGAGATGGTGGTTCTTCTACTAAAAATGACAAATTCCTGTTGGTGGTGGAGTGGAGTGGTTGCTCAATGCGTCATTATGTGACTGTGTGAGATGTGATGGGGCTCCGATAACGCTTATTATGTGGACTATTATTCCCATTCTCATTCATCTACAAGTATATGCTACTAGTACTACGACTGAACGATTCACAAAAAAATGGAAGTGAATGGAGGAGAAAATGATGAATTGCTCGCTTCTTATCATCCCTACCTACATCCTGCCTCTGTTCTCCGCGGAAGAGGAAGTAATGCTGACGTGGAGATGTTATCTCAGGAAAAAATGGGGAAAAAGTGACCAGAGAAAGGAGAGATGGTGGTTCTTCTACTTGCTTATGCTTTTTTTATGTACCCACTGGAGAAAATGGAACAGGAATCGGAGAGCGAATGCGAATGAGAGCCGGAGTGGAAGCGTACTGGTACTCAATCAAATGATTTGGACAAAAAGTGAAGGGATACTACATGTGTGGTCTTCTCCTCACAGTACGATCTATTTCTTCCGCGGGAGAATCGTACAAGACAAGAGACAAGACATTAGGGGGAAAATAATTGGTTTGTGATTGTGAATCGATCCGCTAATTTTGATACATGGGAGGTAAGACATGGAAGTTGTATGATCTTGCATGGAGCTGAGATCTGAGGAGGACGCTTCGTGGACGTCTACTTATGCAGCATTGGGGTTGGGTGGTTTTGCACATGAGGAAGAATGATAAAGTGATGTAGGATGTAGATGCAAGATGGAACATAATGCGGGATGGAAACATTGTGTCAGAGTAAGTAAAGGACACATTAATTTATTTGGAGTGAAGTGAAATATGTATTCAGGAGACGACGCCTTACCTCTCCAGTGAGATGACTCACAGTAGCTTGTCTCATTGTGTGCCAAGTAAGCGTTGAGGAAAGGTGAGATTGGGCGATTTGCGCAACACCCCGGCGTCCGTCTGCCACCGGAACTCGAGTGCGTCTTTTTCATGCGATACTGGAACGACAAGAAATTCATGAGTATTTATTCATGTAAAAAGGAAAATTCGCTAATGTTTCTATTTATCTTATTCTAATTCATTGAGGACTTACTACTCTCCACGGAAAAGGTACACTTAGGGTCATCAAAGGGGAAAATGTCGAGATCTCCTTGGCATGAGAGAATCAGGTGACGTCTGCAAAAATCCCAATAATAATAGTGTTACCTTAATTAGCACCTCCCACTCACAGAGGACATTTCGATTTGCAGTTCTGTGCAAATTGCATTATTACTGCACTTTACGTTACGGAGGACATTCTCTTCACGACCGTGTTCATTTCGAAGATTGGCATTAGCCGCGGATGTAAAGTTCAATTTAGCAAAACGCATTCCTAAAAACTCGGGCGTAGAATAGATAGTACTACCCAGTCAGTTCTACTTTCCTTCTCATGTTCCACTTAGCTCCCTAATCGCGTTTAGAAAGTTCCAGCGAAAAAAGTGAAACTTTTTTATCGCCTTGGCCTACCCACCCGGTAACCCTTTTTTCCTGCGGAGCCATCCATTTGTTGTTTTGACACCACGGTTATTACAATGCCATCATCATCATCCTCACAGAGAAAGGAACTAAAGTACTAAGAAAGGATATAGATGGGAGGGGTGATGTGATGATGTTCATGTAATAGAAAGTACACACATATTCACATTCAGTACCTACATTACAGGATCTTCCCTATTCTGCTCCATCATCATCCTCCGACAAAAAAGTTTCGTTAACCGCTTCCAGGATCGGAACTGCGTTTGTTGAAGGTTTGAAAAGCGTGTTTCCCCAAAATAAGCTTCTAGGATAGGACAGGAGACGGCACTATAACACTAAAAATAGAGCACTACCACTACAACTATCTATTTTCCTCTCGGACTTCTTACAAAATAAACAGGAGGAAACTTTGTAGAAAAAAATATAACCATCTTGGGAAAGTTGGCAAGAGAAAAGTGGGAGACCGCATCAGCAGACAGCTTAAATGACAAGGAGAGGAGCCTTCCACCTTGGTAAAAATGAAGCCAGTTAATTCACATAATGACGTTAGCCACTTTCCCGGAAAGTAATACGTGCATGGAGAAAATGCAAACCAATTTTCATTTTCTGGAGAAAAAGGCTGAGGCCTATGCTTAAAAAATGAGGAGAATAAGTATCACGAAAGAATGGGGAAGGATTTTTTTCCTTGGGAGGAAGTTTCTGGCATGCCATGCGAGACACCAAGAAAAGAAGCTTTATTTTGGGAAAGTTAAATAAGATATTATGTCTGCTTAAATTATATCGTATCCCTCGTAAAGCATTATTAACGTGATGTGGTGGTATGGAGGTGGTAACGAGGAAAATTAGCTGCTGCTGCTGAGGAAAAGCTGACGAGAAGAAAAGCAAGCGAAGGGAAAAATTCAAATTCAAATCTTCGCGCGAGAAAAAAAGTGGGCCGTCTTCCTTGCGAGCCGAACTAACTTAGCAAGCGAAGGGAAAAATTCAAATTCAAATCTTCGCGCGAGAAAAAAAAGTGGGCCGTCTTCCTTACGAGCCGAACTAACTTTGCTTAGCTTGGGCCACTTCCAAATGTTGTTATGTGTGGATGATGAAAAGCAGCGCGACAAAGGTCACTTGTGAACGGCCCATAAAAAAATTTTCAATGCGTGCAAGTGCTCATTGAGCCACTCGCTCGTTTTGCTTGGAGTACTTTATGCCCTGCCTTTTTCCCATGACTTACCACTACTGCTGCACGGCTCATTCACCATAAACGACTTGAGTTGAGCTGAACTGAACTCACCGACGAAGACAACCAACTACCACCACCACCGCCGCTTTTCACTCGCTCAAACTGCCAACAAGTCAAAGTCAAGCCAAAGCGAACTCAACCCAAAAGCGCATTAAGTTCTCACACAAACACAATCAAATATGAAGTGAAAAGGGAGAGTGAAACACGCGAGAAAAGGATTCGGTCTCTCACCCTCACTCACTTTTCTCCCAAATATCTTGAGATTTTCAACAGGAATGAGTTTGAGCCGGATCCGGTGAAGTAGAAGCAAGATTTCTGAAGTTGCGGCGGACTAACTGACTGACTGAGCATCCCACCTCCCGAGAAATGGAGGGAAAAGGAGGTATAGTATGAAGCATCACCATCACCAACGAAAAGTCAAGTCAACGAGAGGGGAAGTGAAGGAAGACTTTTCCCTTTTGCAGTGAAAAGCCTCTAATATCCGTAGAATCCTTAGGTATTTTCCCAAGTGTACCCTAGTGAGTGCGATAGGATGTGATCTCTTTAGAATGGAGAACATATGTATTATTTAAGGAAACAAAAGGAAAGCAAAACTCCTGACAGAGAAGAAGAAGACAAGACAAGACACCGAAAAAATAAGATGTGCCGGGCGAAGGATGGATCGGCTTCGAGACTTCCACTCACTCCGCCCGTGAAATAAATATGTTTGCTCAACCGCCAACAACCAAGTCTCGGGACTGATTCGACTACTTGGCCAGGCCAGACCCTATCTCTTTTGGTGAAAAGGAGATGCGATATATGCTGCTCACACAATTTCCTTCGTCTTGGAGGATAGGAGAAGACTTCCCCTCTTGGGGAGAAGGAAGTCCAGATCCAGGATGGAGTGAGTTGTTGCTCTACTTAAGACATCGAAAAATAAGATGTGCCGGGCGAAGGATGGATCGGCTTCGAGACTTCCACTCACTCCGCCCGTGAAATAAATATGTTTGCTCAACCCCCAACAACCAAGTCTTGGGACTGATTCGACTACTTGGCCAAGCCAGACCCTATCTCCTTTGGTGAAAAGGAGATGCGATATATGCTGCTCACACAATTTCCTTCGTCTTGGAGGATAGGAGAAGACTTCCTCTCTTGGGGAGAAGGAAGTCCAGATCCAGGATGGAGTGAGTTGTTGCTCTACTTTGGAGCATAACTAATGATACTATTTAACTCCAACCCATGGGGAAACCAGAGGTGGGCGGTACGAACCAAACCAGTACTACTACTGAGGAGATGTGCATCTTTTATTTATTTCTAGCATTTCCATCTCGCACAGGAAATGCTCCCAGCTCATTTTTTCCTTCTTGTTGTTGTTTGCTTTTCAACAGGAAATCTTCCTTTATCTCGTTATTCACCCTGAATGATTTCGATTTGTGGAGAGCACGCTACCCCCACCAATATATGTATAAGATCCCGCATGCATGCCATCATCATGATGATCATGATCTCGAAAAATTGAGCTGTCGTGTGTAATTAAGAATTACTAGCTTTCATTTTTCCAGGAACTGGGAAGGAGTTCTCCAGCCCCAGTTACAGCTCCACAGCACGTCTCAACATCTCCCATTCTTTTATTATTCTTGCCTCAACAAGGAAACTTCCTTTTTATTCCTTGGATTATTTAACAGTTATTCTTTTTTTCGCGAAATGACCTGGGGAAGAGGAAACTTTCGTGGAAGTATTATTATGATGAAGTCGTCGTCGTCCAATCCAAATGAAAACTCAGATCAAGATGCAACTGTGAACAGCAGAACAAGGCGAAAAAAACAAGAGAAAAGTTAGTTCTTCGTTCTTCCTCCAACTTTTGATTCTTGCTGAGTTGAGAGATTCAAGGAGGAGGAATTCTTAAAATATGGTGGTGTTCCCAAGCCTTGTTTAAACATTTTTTCGGAGTTACATACTTCCTTCCTACCCTACATGCATTAGATTATTTCCTCCTCCGGAGAAACTTTCCCCATTTTTTTCGAAGACACGAGTTGAGTTGAGCTCAACCAAACTGCCCCACTCTTTTTAGATCCACTCGATCCCATCCCGACTCACTCAACGTACTTCTTTTTACTACTGAAGTGGACTGGAGACTCCAGAACAAAGCTTGACTTGGCTCAATTCTTCCCATAAAAATATTAGAAGGGGGTACTGGCTGGACTAGTGTTATGATCATTATGTGATGTGATGTAATGTAAGTAAAGTATGACTTGTGAGCATTCCAAGATAAGATGCGATCACATTTTTATGTTGGGGGAGGTCACCTAATAATGAGATTTTGGTGAAGTGTCCAAATATTTCATGGAGCTCGGCCACCTCCGGATTTTCCACCGAGAGGATGGACCTTATCCTGTCCTCTCACCCTGAGAACGGGACGAGTTTTCCTCCTCCCACCAAAAAAAGAAAGTTTGGTAAATGACCTGTCGCATTTGCTAAATTGAATTGAAGTTGAGCTCATCCTGGGAATACTACATGTATTTTTCCATAATAATATGTCTGGACAAATGGAAAAAGTTATGGAGGATATACTTAGCAAGTATGAAAACTTATGTGGTCAGGCATGACGTGTCAAGTCCCATTTTTTTGGTGATTCGAGTGTGAGAAAAAGAATGCAATTGAAATGTGTTACGATTAGACTAATGGCTGACAAGTATGTATCCAATGCTTTATCTGGAGAAGATTAGATAGTGTAAAGTAAGCTCCAAGTGTTGGCTAATCTTGCCTAGTTTCTGGGAAAAGGGAGCGGAAAGTCTAGAGTGGAGTGGAGTGGATGATGATGGCATATGTTTCTTAGCCACCCAACCAAAAAACCAGAGAATACCTCCGGACATGGAGAAACCGGCGCTTTCACCGCGAGTGAACCACACTCCTTTACCAACTACCAACGCACGAAAGTACTCGACTCCTTCATTTCAGCACGAAAGAAAGTAGTATGAGTACCTATACCGTTTGAAGTTTTGATTAGATGCAAGATTTAGCAAAATTAAGATGGCATATTAGCAATTTAGCGAAATTATATAAATTGAATACCAGAAGCTGATCCAAAGAATCGTCAGCTATTGCATTGTTAAAGTCAGGTATCATTATTGTTCACAGGAATAAACTAAATTCGCCCAAAAAGAATCTACGTATGCTTGGTATTGCAATTTTTTTATGTTGCCTATCAGTCGGCGGCAGACTAATACATATGTAATTTCTTTTTAAACATATTCGATTTCAAAAATGGACCAAGAAGCCATAAACTATTAATATTCGCCTATTTACACGATTCATTGACTAAATAATTATTGTTAGTTTTCCACCTTACCTAGTCGTAAAAGATACGGTGCCATTGGGAAAAATCCTCAGGGCGACATTGGCAGGGTCCAGATTCGCCCTGAAGTCTCCATGCTTCACATAATACACATCCGGGACCCACACCCTCCCCCAGTGGTGGAGCGCATCCAGATACAGTCTCCTCTGCGGGTTGACACTCATCGGGATAGCCTCATGCAGCTCGGGAGAATACTCTGTGGTGTTCGTTGAGTTCGTTATTGTATGGCGGAGCCTCAAGTCCAGCCTGAGAATTTGATGTCACAAAATGTTTTCCCCGATCAATTCCCAATTTCTATAAAACTCAGATTGCCATTAAGGAGATTTGAAATGCTGTTCATTCTTACCACATGAGATGCATGAGGAACTCCACCTCATATTTCTGAAAGAGAGAAAGACATTTCCAAACTTTAGCAATTCGTAAACCAAACTGAGGCACATACTCCTGCCTTTTCCATTCCCCCAAAACCGGAAGCTGAAAACCCATACACATAGGCTCCGCCCGCGTTTTCCCATTTTCATCATCATCATCATCATCCTCGCCCTCCTCTCATCACTAACTCATTCCCTCCTTCCTGTGGTGTCCCCTTCCTTCGTGACACACTATTTTTTGACGAGGAAACCGCAGCTGTTACCGTTTACCGGTTTCGGGTCCTCTTTTCATCTCTCCAGTGACAGATTAAAATGCTCGGGGAAGCTTTTGCCTCAGTCTCAGGACAAAGTTATTCATTCATTCATTCACTCACTCATTCGTTCATTCTTCATCCCCATGAATGAGGTGTTTCCCGCTCCGGTGACCAGACTCAAAGGACATTCTGCGGATGCAGATCGCAACTGCTCCCATAAAATGAAATAAGGTAAGTATTCACATTCCCCACGAGGCAGTTCTTTTTAGTGACCATTTATTCCCCTACTCATTCAAGCTGAAACGATACTGACGGATTTGTGGTCCGGCTTGGCTTGGGTTGGCCACCCAACCGCATTTCTAAGGTCCCAGCCCAGCTCTACCACATTCCTAATGAAAATTCTTCCGAGAGGAAAAAGTGAAAACCAGGTTTTACCTTCCCCTCCCTCCTATTCATTCCCTTACCCCCTCCAGCTTCACGGCGTATTTATGCCTTGCATAAAGAAAGAGTTCTGTTCCCCGGAGGAAATACATATATTCCCCGACGTGTTCACCGATTGTATCGAAAATATGGAATGGAATGAGCTAGAAAGGCTTCCCTATCGCATACTTACTTAGGTCCATTTCAAATTCGAAAACTGTGATCTCACTCCGAACATTATGCCTTCGTTATTGTCCCTTCACTTTTAATATCTCCTCCAATTTCATGGACGCAACGTGATACGTTATAATGCCTCTGGAACTGTAATGTAGAAGCACATATCGTAATCTTTCGAGCATATTTTTAGTCGATTTTTTCAGCAACCTTCATAAAAATCCCTACCTTCAGTACCTATTCCGTAATTCCAGTCTAGAAGGAGCCTGAAGCGTAAGTTCTCCTATGTAACTTGGTTATTTCATAAAAAAGTACCTGAGCTTCTCCTCTTTCTTGGATGCAACTTTATTTCAAAGCTGCTTTAACTTGCAAAGAGGTATTAGGAATGGGAAACTTAATGATTTCTTCCTTTTCTTCTTCTCCCGCTCCCCGAAAATAAAAGTACTTATATTATATTGTTAGTAGTCAGCTTCTTTCTACTTAGTTAGTAGTTTTTTCAAAGTTAAGTGAAACTTTTGGTCCTCCCACCCGCCCGCTTTTTAAGTGCTCATCCTATCAACCTAAACGGATTAAATTGGAAGGGGAAACGGGCTCGTTTAAAAACCAATAAAGGGGAGGGAGAGAGGAAAAGTGAAACTTCGGAGGCTAAAAACAATCCGGATAATACTTGAATAGATTGTTAGGCAGGCGTTTTCATTACTTATGGCTACTTAAGAACATGCATGCATGAGGATCGAGGTTCGAGGGAGCCTAATGAAATGAATGAATGAACGAGATGAGAAATCATTCCTTCAAAAATGCTTGAAGAAGCAAGAGATCGGTCTAACAACTTGTAGTGAAGTGCTTCACTACTGCAATGAGATGAGACTGAGAGGATGACGCCATTTCCGCTCTGTGATCAGACGAATGTGATACGAGGCTTGTGTGAGTTGTGTGTTAAGAATGGGGATTGGGTTTTGTCCATGCTTCTCGTCCTCCACTTGTTAGGATGACCTATAGGCCCAAGAAATTCTACACGCTTCGGGTTTATAGCTCAGCAAAAGATAATAGCAAGGACTATATCCAGTGCTCCGCTCATCTCGCTCATTTTTTATTGGGGAGATCTCTCCCTTGGAAAAAGTTGGAGAAAAAAGTGATTGCTTCAAGTGGTTTGCTTTCTGTTTTCACTCAGTCAGTCAGTCCCATTCTCTTTTTTTGGTCTTAGGACAGAACCAGTTCCTTTTGGAATGCGGGGAGCGTGCGGAACCAGTGGAAAGAAGGCGAAAGCATCCATGTAGTGGAGTGAGTGGTCCATCCATGTCCATGTCGCTTTTAAAATCGTTCTATTATATTCCACTCGCCTCTATTCATTTCCCTCCTTTCTAT
>JAHZNH010001288.1:0-12995 GCA_027744355.1 Tyrannoseira gladiata
ACTGCAGTTTGGAAAGAGAGAAAGGGGAGAGTGGAATAATGTTTGTATCAGGAAGGCTCAGCATCTCCTCTCCCTCCCTCCCTCCGTCTCGCTTGCATCATCACTATTATCGTCGTCCTCGTTGCAATGATCGTGAAATCATTGCAGTATAAAATATAAAATATAAGTATAAAATAAAAGTATAAAATAAGAATAATAGTATACATATTTAGTTCACGTTTCACACACAAAACCCGGAAACTCGAGATAATAATCACAGATGAAAGGGTGAGTCTCCGAGAGTCTGGCTGGAAACCCTTCAAAGTGATACATTTAAGTAGCAACAAGGAAAGCAAAGAAGTACATATTTAGCTCCTTCCCTATCCACTCGCCTCAAAAGTCGAGTCTTCTTGGCCAAAGCCGATGGCTATATATCTAATATATGCATGGCAATGCATTAGAATGCTGAATCCTAAATCTTTCTTTAAAATCTAAGGAAAAATTGGAATGACTCAGAAATGACATTATTCTTTATTTTAGCATGGCTTACGCTCGAATTTGGGACGAAAATAGGGAGAAAATGTAACTAATTTTTTGGAGGAATTATTATGGTACGCATCACACGCAAATTCTCATCTCAAATCAAGTAGCGCCTGCAAATGCATTAGTAAATAGTTGGCAATTTGCAAAAAAATATTTTTTGTGTCAAGGCACACATTGTTGCATTTGTCATTCGTCATCTAACAATAAAATTCTAGCTAGAAAAATTGTAGATCTATTGTTGAGCCAATAATTCTACCTCATTACCGCACTTCTAAGGTAAATATCGCTGTTTCATAGTATTGTTTTAGTACCTCCTTCAATCAGAATGAGAGACTCGGCTTCAACGATGCGATGCAATGAATGAAGGCGGAGGATGAAATGGCGATTGTATAAAATTGCTTTGCTCACGTTGCGTTGACTGACTGACTAGCTGATGCTCTTTTAGGAAGAGACTTCTATTAATGCGTCTATAATTAACTTTGACATTCAAATCATCATGAATACCATAAAATGCAGAGAGCGTAGAGGCAGCATGTGAAGCTTCAAATGAATTTTAATGGAAATGTAATGTGAGCGATCAAACATCCACGTATTTCATTAATGCTTCACTGATGTTCAATCAAAACAATGTACATATGTACGAATTAAAAATTACAGACCTACGACAGTTTATGCATGCATGTAACTCTTCACAACATCCTCCTTGAAGCTTATATGATACAGCGATTGCGAGTTTGTATGAATAAATAAACTCGAATTGAGAATAAGGATGCGCGAATACCTTCAAATAGCAATTCCATTATCTTCTGTCACTCAACCAAATTTTATTTTCCAATTAGGCAAACTCAAAAGTATAGTTTTGGGGACTTCTCAGAATAATTTATGAAGAGAGTTTCTGTTTGATGTAATAAAGTAGGAATCGATCGTCGAACGCCAGTAAATATTACGAGGTACTAGATCATTTTATTCCGTTTTGTCATACGTAATTTGTGGAAAAATATTCAACAGGAGGAAAATAACCAGGATATGATCATCCTCATCATTTTTTTAACAAGAAAACATTATATGGTCCAACGTTTTTTGTGTTGAATTTTGTCTACTTCCTATGCACGTAACACGGAAACTAAAATGATGTATAAAGCGACTGGAAATAAATATGAATTTTTTCAATGATAGCATGAGTAGCATAAATAGTTAGGTATACCAAAAAAGTCAAAACAACCTCGTGGGCAATACATGGCAAAAATCAAAGTAAATCATATCCAGCATATATTTACCGCATCACCTCGAATCAGTTCCTTTTATCGAGCAAAAAACATCCAAAACAATTTCATGCAAAAAAATCTAGGAAGTCTTTCAGCCTATTAGGCTTACCACAACCAGAAAAAAAAACTTCATCGATGCGTTGACTACCCCCAAATTCATAGAAAAAAAACTACTTCATACATTCACTACCACAACTCATCAGCAAAAGAAGATCAGCCACCACNAGAAAAAAAACTACTTCATACATTCACTACCACAACTCATCAGCAAAAGAAGATCAGCCACCACAAAGCTTACGGTCACCCCATCGCATGAGACAGTTGAAGTTTGAGAAGCAAACAAACAAGCAAGGTTGTGAAGGTCAGGCATGAGCCGCAGCGTAGCCATAAACTGGGAGAGCTTTTTATAGATATTCACTTCACTTTGGCAATGTCTTTATATTCAATGCCAGCGCAAACAGGCTGGAAAATGTTGGATTGTATGCAAACAAACCTCTATAGTTCAATACCACCACAGAAAGATGAGAATACTTTAATACTTATTCGTCAAAGTTGATCTACCTGAAACGAATACTTTATTGAATGACGGAGATGCGATGATAATGATAATGGTACCACAGTCTGCCGTGGATGATTCATTACTTCTCGAGTAAAGGACCTTACCATGGATTCATCTCAAGCCAAGTCGGCTCCTTCATTTGCGTATGTGAGGAATCACAACTCAATAAAAAAATTATGCGAGTCTATGCGTACAATCATAAGGACGCTAAATTCATTGCACCCATCAAAAGTATCTGTTCCTTTTCCATACAACCACAACAATAATACTCAAGTTCGTCTGATGAGTGATGAGATGACATAGACCAGTGGAGCTACTGACTACTTTGTTACTATACCTATGTCTGTAACAGCATATCTTCATGATCTTGAGTAGGTACATTCCTGTAAAAAACTCCTGTAAACAATGCATTTCCATTTTTTTGCATGACATTAAGTATGCTTCAACATTTTCAGTTTGGTTGAGGCGCCTCACTCACTCACTCAGTATGAAAATCGCGACGCTAGTTTTACCCCGTCTTGCTTTAGCCCTTGAACGGTCACGTATGTTATTTTGCAAGAGGAAGTGTTTCGCAGTCTGACGCTCACCGCACCAGTCCACATGATATAGGTTCCTCCCGATGTACGAACGCTATGATTGGCGATGTACAAGCCACTAGTTAAATATTTAGTGTCGCAACGCAAAACACCACACCACCACAACGGACCGGTTCTTCCTGCTGTAGGTAGTACACCATGAGAAAAAAAACAGGTTAGCATCCTGTCTCGTCCCCTCTTCGCAAATTAACCCTTTCGTGATTCTGATTTAATACTCTCATCCAAAAAAATGAAGCGTGTTACACAGTTATGCTATCTGTGCTAGCGTAGCGGTCACATGAATACTTGAAGTGAGCAATGGCTATAGCGTAAACAAGTGTGACTTCATGCTTTTCTAATATTGGGCTGGAGTGAATATGATCATCATCTTCTTTACCGAGCAATTAACGATATGATTTTAATGTAACTCTCGACTTGGTGTTAGGTGGTTCGTGATCTTGTCGTGTGAGTTTGGTTACGTATACTCGCGTAACCTCACGTTAAATTTAATATTCCTGAAACGAGTGCTGACTGAGTATTGTTGCTGATACCGCTTCGATGAAATAGTCTATTGTTGGACGAGGACAAGGGCATCATAATACTCATTTATGAGCGCATCCTAGCCTCACCACCACTCAATTCTCTACGGACAACGGTTACAGCCGGAAGGAAGGGTAGTGCTAGTATCTAGTGATGAGTTGTGAAACAAAATCTCAAGACGCGAGCTATAATTAAGACAGATATTGTAAAAATAGATAGTTAAGTCGAATTTCAAAATTGGTGTTTGTAAACTTGTGCCATTTTAAATAGACAAAGGGGGAATTAAAGTTTTTTTCGTGAGTAGCAAAAATTCAGACAGAATAGAATTTTTTTACAGAGGAAGGTCTCAAGGTCTTTCCGGCTATTTTTTATCCTTCAGGATTGTCAGATTTGATAGTTGTACACGTGCTAAAAGTAAAGTGAAGAAACGCGGTGTGAGCTATTGTGAATGCAGTCTAGTAAAATGACAGATGAGAATCACCACGATCTTGTAGTTTCAGAGAAGTGCAGAAGTGCCTTTCAAGTTTTTCGACTTTGGAGATTTTCAGATTGAGCTATTGATTTGAGGAAGTGAAATGGGTCTAGCAACCGAACCCCCAAAAAAGTCGGAGATTGGCTCCGACTTGAGACTCACCCCAGATGGGAAGATTCTCCGCTCAAGTTTCCCTGGACTATGGAAACCATCCGCAGAACGGGGCAATCCGCACCTTTATCCGATGCAGTGGATAGAAAGTGAGTTGAATACAGAAAATCTACGTAGATTTTTCCATGGAGAGTAAAAAGTTTTTATTTGATTGATCCTATTATTTATATTTCCAGCAAAACGAAAACTGGACGATGTGGGAGACTACTGGCGTGTTTATGATAAATTGTACAACTTAACTGATTTCATACAAAAGCATCCGGGCGGTGCTGACTGGATCACCCTAACGAGGGGAACTGATATCACCGAGGCTTTTGAAGCGTCCCATGTGATAAATGTGAACAAAGTGGAAGCAATCTTAGCAAAATATTATGTTGCCGAGGCAACCCATCCGAGGAATTCTCCGTATACTTTTAAGGAAAACGGATTCTACAAAACGTTGAAGAGAAGAGTGGAACCAGTTTTAAAAGTTAGTTTGAAATTAAAACTTTTAATGTAGAAAATCATAAGTGGATTGCTGTATCTTTAAGTAGCTTCCAATAACATATTCTTAAATGAGGTGTGCTACAAGTTTTAAGAATTATAGTCAGCAGTCAGGAGGTGCATTAAAGTTCCTGTTTAAAAATGCAGCGCCTTGATGCCCTTTAATTTGGGCTGGTCTTGAATCTGTCGATGAGCTCTTTGTACTTGTATTGCACAAGCTTCCATAAAAAATGTATCCGTGGATTTTTATTAAAAGGGGTCTAGAAGGTTTCCGCTCATTTGTCTAAAGTACATATAGTAGTTCAGGTTCATGAATGAATTATAATTTTTCCTGAAAGCTGAACTTTGCATGCAAAAAAATACTTTCAATCAAGACAACACAGTAGCACACCTCACACTTACTGATCAAGGTATGTGTGTAGATTTTGCACATCATATCAATCCTCAAGTTCAACAACTTCCACGTTGTTAGCAATTACGGCTATCTGATGTACCGCACCTATGCGGAATGAGATACTAGCTTCACTGATTAGGCAATGCCTCCAGGTATCCAACATCCCTTTAGGTTGTCTAAGGTTAAATAAATTCTGAGGATGAAACGAAATATACATGATAAATAAATTAGATTAGAAAAAATTACAATGTAATTACTTAGCTGCTTAAATATTTGATATGAATTTATTTTTAATTTCAAACTTTTTTCACATACTCAGAAACATGGTACCAGCGCCTCCAGGAGCATTCTCTTAACCCAGGACCTACTTGTAGGTGGATTTGTTTTCTTCTCCGTTTTTGGAGCCTGGCTCTCTGATACTCTGCTCGGGCTTGTGATGCTTTTGTTCGCAGGGCTCCTTCTAGGTAAATCTGACCTTGGAATTGAAAATTTAGAATTTTTGACAAGCCAATTTCTCATTGAAACTTTCATTTATATTATATTCACTTCTAATTTAGGTATGAGCACAACTGCTGCCCATAATTTCTTTCATCTACGGGACTCGTTTCGACGTTTCTACTTTGATCTCGCATTTGAATCCAAATTAATCAACGTGACAATGTCGGGGGATTGAATATTCTTTGCTTATGATTTCCATGATATTAATTTTCCAGGACTATGAAATAGCCGTATTTGAGCCATGGTTGGAAATGCTTCCAAATCGACCAAAAAACTTTCTCCAGAGATATGGGTCAATCTTCTATGCCCACGTCATTTATGCGGTGAAAAATCAATCAACGTGACAAGGTCGGGGGTTTGAACAATAATGCTTATGATTTCCATGATATTCATTTTCCAGGACTATGAAATAGCTGTATTTGAGCCATGGTTGGAAATGCTTCCAAATCGACCAAAAAACTTTCTTCAGAGATATGGGTCAATCTTCTATGCCCACGTCATTTATGCGGTGATGGTTTTGCAAGATCTTGTTAGGCGTGCCTATTTATGGTACACGGGGAAAGTGAAACCACGACCGGAGAATTTTATTGTCTTCGCTGAACTTCTAATCTACATCTACATAGCTCCATCCATCGTTGTGAGTTTCATTTCAATATTACTTAAGCATTTTTATTGATCAAAGTTGTTTTTAATTTTCGTTATTTCACATATTTTAGCATGGCACAATAGCTTGGCTAGTAGTTCTCCTCGTAGCATCTTATTGGGTTGGATTCGTGGGAATAAATGCAGCCCATCATCATCCAAACTGTTTTCACGATGGGGATGAAGCTCGTAGTGACGCTGATTTTGGCCTTTGTCAACTTGACGCCACCATAGAGAAAGCGGATGAATACCATAAGACACAATTCGCCATTCTGACCACGTTTGGAGAGCACCCACTGCATCATCTCTTTCCAGCGGTGTGTCATTCGAAAATCGGTTTCATTAAACCGATTTTTGAATCAACTCTGGCTGAGTTCCTAGAAGAAAATCGATCGTTAACGCAGCTGGAACTGCTAATTGGAACTCATAAAAATTACGCGAGAACCACTCCTACTAGAAGGTTTGCCAATGGCGAAAAGAAAGCTAATTGATAAGTAGAATTATTAATATTAATGACCTTTGGAAACGTTTCTGTGATGAACCTTGTACCATGACATTATCTATAATACATAAATAAAATGCATACTTAATTTTAGGCAAGTAGCTCTTATTAGCTTTTGATAAACTTTATTTATCAGTTACGATTGCCAGTCTTTACTTATAAGAAAAAATATAGAAATAAAGGAAGCAATTGTGTTCCGAAATTACTAAAGTCAATTCTTTTTTTGTCTCTCGAATCATTATTGATGCAAACAAATTGAGTCTTTCAAACGCATTTAATTCAGTTCCAAATTGTGTCTAAGATGCCTACCGAAGTTCAACGTTAGGGAAAATGCTGCTTATTTAAGAAATTTGTGATGCAAGGGCTAGGTTCTAAGAACGATCTAAGAAGTACTACCGATCCCTGGTCTCGTTGGTCCAAACGCGATTTTTGGAATATCCGAAATCATTTCTATTTCATTGGATTGACGGTATATTTTGAACTTTATTCCATATTGATATAGAAAGTTTCATCTTTACACGAATCAATCATCAAAACAGTATGTATGTATGTATATATATATATGCATGTATAATTCTTACGGCAGCAATATTACATCATCTTTTGAAAGGTGAATCGAATTTTCGAATAACACCATCATAAAATCCTTTACCTTATGCCTAGATTGATTAACAATATGCATTAAGTTTTGACATTGTATTAAATTCATCAAAATAAATGATTCGTAATCAGTAGCTGACAGGAAACAAAATCAGAGAATATGAAGGGAGTCATTATGGGTCTTCAACACAACATTTTTGATCCGTAAATGAGAAAGCAAAAGAAAAGAACTACTCAACTTACATTAACATTACAAGTAAGACATGAAGCTGGTGAGAGCGAACTAAATATGTGTAATTGTCTATGTTTCCTATGTTTAACCTACAATTAAATTTTGTGCAAAAAACTGACACAGTGCATACATCTGAATAAGTAAATTACTAACAGAAAATGCACTTTTTCAGAGTTCGTTCGTACATCTAATTCAAAAGCAATTCTACACTGGGGCATTCTAAGCCACACATAGACATTTAAAGCATCTCTCGCGCAGTTTCGGTATAGATTTCACATCAATTCTTCTTTGATTGATTTGATAACTTCTTCAAAAAAAAACTAGACTACGTAGGTAATCCCATTTTCATTGGATCCTTTTCTCCGAATTTAGCCAGGGTAGAATAATAAGTAGTTCTCTTTACGTCCATTCACAACAGCAACAATTAGAAGTATTTACATAAAACTCTTCTTCCATCTTCTTAGAGCTATCCGTAAAGAATACAGTTTATTCCATAATTAATTCAGCAGAGTTAGGAATGCAGCACCAGAACGTGTGTCAATTGACAAATAAAACAGTCACTGTTCAAGATCCTCTAAACAATGAAAATACATAATAATGTTTCTTGACAAAAAATTTATCATAATATATTTCTCTTTTCATTCCTAGGTGAGAGCGAGGCTCAATCCCTTAAGTTTTTTTGATGGTGTTGAAAATTCATAACGTAAATATTTACAAGAACCGAACACACACAATCATAAATTGTTATTATGGGGGAGGATATTTAATTTTTATTTATTTATTCACAGAATCTGCTCATGATGTTGTTGATTTAGGTGCCTGCTGTTCTTGTTGCGCCATGGCACAACTTTGGCTCACTATCGCTGCTACCTATAAGTGAGAAATAAATTCTTAGATTCTTTTCAAAGATGCTTAATCTGATATGGTTTTCCAATATGGCAAAAATTATAACGATGCTGACTTAGTTACTAACCATTTAAAACTTTTATAAATGTACCCCGAGGGGTCAAAGGTCAATTGAGCATTTACTTCGGAAAGCCTGGAATCGAGCTCCTCCAAGCTTGGAATTTGAATTTTGAACTTAAAAGAAAAAACCTCTCACAATTTCAGTCATAACGGTCAACGGTTGATGTGAAAGGGAGAAAGTTTCGTTTTTTTTTCGTATAACAATGTGAACCTTGTGATATATCATTTGGAAGTCCTGGAAAAACTATGAATAACGTAACTTTTTAAAACTTTGGAAAATGTACACCCGAGGGGTCAGAGGTCAATAATGTAATAACTTTGGAACGTGTGAGGCGATATTCTCCAAACTTGGAATATGAGTTACTGAACTCGTATGATAGAACCTCAGACATTTCAATAATTACAGACAACGGGTAGAGGGAGGGAAACAACGGTTTTTACCTAAAACCTTGTTAATACCTTTAGTTGCTTTAAAACCTATGTCTAAATGAACTTTGTCAGCATCGTTTTTGAGAATATTAATGTAACAGTTTTATTATTATTCGTAATCGTATCGATGTTTACCTTTTCTAATTTTGAAACAGTCGAGACTATTTCTGCATGCTCGAGCAATAATTGAGAAAATTCTTCGCGTCGTTTTTCAGCTAAGACCTGTTCCAAATGGTGGGAGAAGGAGAAAAAAGAGAAAGAGATGTACTATCATGATTACAACAATATAATACATAAACAAAATAACAGGGGACGAATAATGATTGCACTAAAAACGAACGTATAAGTCTTCAGGAATCGACAGACACTGAGGCACATTGAGAATTTTTTTTAGTTCAATTACAGAAAGACAAGTTTTACACGTTATGATGACATGACATTGACAGAAAAAAAACTACACTAGAGTTTGGAATATGACGTGGCATAATATTTTCTCCATGGTGAAAATACCATTGTGCTTTATTTATTTTTACGTGGACCTGTGAACGTGATGCGACAAATTATCAAAGGAAGTACGATACAATGAAGAAGGTAAGGTAATCCCTATTTCCATTAAAGTGTGTCATTTTGTGTAGGATGCTGAGTAGCATTTCAGCCAAATATTTTTTTTTTGAGAAATACTTTATGACAAATCAAGCATTCACACTTCTACATTAAGAATACTTAAAGTTAGGAAAAAAGGGTATTGTAAGAGAATCAGAAAATCTACCATATTACTTATACTACTGCGGTACTAGCAATTTAGCATGTGGGGGAAAGTAAATAAATCGTACTAAATTACTATTACTAAAAGTACGTGAAGAAGTACTAACATCTACTTTTCTACTGCTCGAGTGTCAACACAACATGCTAATAAATGTAATCATGGAAATACTTAAATCATGCTCTGAATCAGTTTCCTAAGCTAAAGGTACATGAGAAGAGAGGGGAAACATAAAAACATAATAAATTAGGTCAAATGAAATACAAAGCGTGAGTATGCATTTAATTTACGGACAATAAAACAGTTTATAGAGGGGAGAAACACACCAACCAAAACTCTATGCAAAATTTATGGTTTAATTACATGAATAATATTGTTTTTAGATGGAGGGCTCGTTTCAGGATTAGAATTGAGTGTTGGTGCATTGCGTCACCATTTTGAAATTAAATGACCAAACCACCACCAACCAACCAGCACGAGCATATCATTTTCTTTCTCTACTGCTAAAAAGATTCTGTCCACTTGTAAGAATTGGAAAAACATGAGAAGAGAGGGGAAACATAAAAACATAATAAATTAGGTCAAATGAAATACAAAGCGTGAGTATGCATTTAATTTACGGACAATAAAACATTTTATATTATAGAGGAGAGAAACACACCAACCAAAACTCTATGTAAAATTTATGGTTTAATTACATGAATAAGATTGTTTTTAGATGGAGGGCTCGTTTCAGGGATTAGAATTCAGCGTTGGTGCATTGCGTCACCATTTGGAAATTAAATGACCAAACCACCACCAACCAACCAGCACGAGCATATCATTTTCTTTCTCTACTGCTAAAAAGATTCTGTCCACTTGTAAGAATTGGAAAAAAATACTTAAAAGTCTGGAAAAAAGCTCTTGTGTCGGATATTTGTTTTCGTCCAGGAAAAAAAGCGATCATATCACCGTGAAAAAAAGCACCGCGTCAGCAAAATGATGATGAGAGGACTGTACGGTAGCAGCTTTTAATGCTTATGCAATTCGAGCTCTACTGCTAGAAAAAAATAGACAAAAATATTATTATAGCGCAAGACTTGATTGTACTTATTTAGGGTTTTTGTAAATGATCTACTTCAAAGTAGATGTGAACTTGAAGCGAGAAAAATCCCATTAAGAAATGATAGTAAAAAATGCTACTACGAATATAAATCCAAGTTGCAAGACGATTGCACTGTCCTAGCATTAATTTCTTTCCCACTAGCAGCCGACACGTCGGAGACAAAACAACACCAGCAAAAGTAAATAAAGCTTTGGCTTTGTGTGAAGCTTAAAAAATTTCTAGGAGAGTTTGCCGGCATTAGTGATTCTTGTGAATTTGGCATTTCTAAGTAAATGTAATAAATGATATATCAAGTAATTGCAATTGAGGAATGTTTCTTGAATTGACTTTTTTATGAATTCATACTGAATTTTTAGTATTCTCTTTGGAAGGAAATAATAATAATAGTGTACTTAATTTTGTAATGCTCAATTCTTGTGTCTTGAGTATATTTTTTGCAAAAAATATTTATATGATCAAACTTTGAATTCTATTTTTTATTGCAATTAAGCACCTGAATTTCCTCCACAGTTAAGGGTTCCGCTTGAACTGCTGGGACTTCTTCGTCGGGAGGTGGTAATGGGCCATCAATGTCAGCTACCAACAATGCTAACAATAATTAATTATGCTAATAATATCATTATTACTCAACCCATCACATGAAACATTAAAGCGAAAAAAAGTGGTTTACTCATATTACAGTTATGGTACAGTGTTAATTAGTATAACATGATCTGCCATTGGTATTTCACGCAGATCCTAACTTTGAAACTTGTTCTAACCATATCAAAACAGTTTTAGTAGTATTGTACAACGGTAAAATGTCAAATGTATGTATACACTGTGAAGAGTAAAATTGTCAAAAAAATAGAGAGAAAGTTGTAACGAATATGAAGCTGCAACTTAAAATAATAAAAATTTGAACTAAGGTTTTTTTGCCTACTACTTGTACCTCGCGAATCAATAATACATAACATCTGAAATATCATCAAATACTGCCTCTAAAAGGTCCTTTGAGAATCCTTTTTAAATGATCATAGTCGAAAATATTCAATCATCGCTTATTAATGAAAAGCAACGAATGAGTAAATACAATCGACCATTATTGCAAAAATCTACACAACTTCTTCTTCTAATTTGTACTTGTTCTTTACAAGCGACAAATAAAAAGAAAGATTCAGAAGGCAATATTTTGATTACGAAATGAAGGTTTGAGACATGATAGATCGATAGATATTGATTGATTCGTAGGGTCCTTACGCTGGAGCGGTAGAATCAGCGTCCTGGTTAATGGCAGGCTCTTGCGTGGCAGGATTTTCTGAGGAAGCTTCACTAGGAGGCTCAACCGCTGGACTTGCAGCTGGAGTTTCAGGTTCTACCTTAGCTGGCTCAGCAGATCCCGCTGTCTCTTGAGGGGATTCTGGAGCTGGAGCAGAAGACTCTGTCCACCCACACATTCACAATTTCAATATTATTCTCTTTTTACTCCAAAGGAAATCACATTTTTATCATGGATTTCAAGCTACTTAATGGCTCGCAGACTACAAAAAGACTCTACGTCAAACTACAAATACAGAGGGAAAAATAATCTCAATCTCAAAAAGTTTAATATAGGATCGAGTAATGAATGGCGATGTCAAACTACATAAGGAAGACAATGACATGGGGTGTACACACCCAAAAAATGAGTTCCAGATTACTTTTGCGGGACAAAAATAAAAATAAAGCTAAACTGAGTCCAGTCAGTCTTCTACTTTCTCCAGCTCTTGAATACTTATAGTGCTTAATATTTATAGTACTTAAGTAGCTCGTGAGAATGACGAGAAAATGAGCGGGTGAGGTTAACATAAGCTGCTACGATATATTGTAATTTTATGAATGTGGGACTGTTTTAAGACATAAGTAGATGGAATACATAATTGCAAAAAACTTGAAAGGGGTACATAGACATTTTACACGCAGAAAAGTTTCCAAACCTTGTACTGTTGATTACTCGGTTAGAAAAAGAGGATTTGTCAAAAGTATCCTAAAGGAAGAGTCTTTTTTGAAACTGCATAGTTTACTCAAATTACAGAGTTTCTGGGTGTTTCTCTGTAAAAAAAAGTTGACTACAGATTTACGGAACTTTGCTTCATGATTGATTATAAATATATGTTGAACTACGGATGCGAAAGGTGATACTGCTGTTGATGTTCTGTCGATGAAGATGGAAACTTGGTGGCGATTTAGATAATAATGTACGAAATGGTTTTGTATGTTTTTAGGAAAACAGAGCTTAAAATATAATTATCCTTCTTG
>JAHZNH010001289.1:0-11226 GCA_027744355.1 Tyrannoseira gladiata
CCATTTTCACCAAAAACACCTTATTTCAAAGCACTGGTATCATTTTTTACAACAAATTACGGAGTTTATATCTAATTTTGTAAAAATTTGCCAAAAATTTACAGAAAACCCGCATATATGAGTACATATATGTGCACATATTTTGGCATTTTTCGCACATATTTATCATGCATATTTTCCAATTTTTTGCACATATTTTTCCTAAGTCTAGTGATCTCTTGCGAGTTTGGCTACCTAGTGATTACAAAATACAACGGAAACCAGTTCCTTTATCATCGCAGTTCCTTCCTATCATAAGATGCCTCATATTAAAGATAGGCTACGGTTACTGTTGTTCGCACAATAAGTAAGTGAGATATTCCAGGTTCATATTGCCTGCTAAGAAGATGGAGCACATTTGCTCCGTTGTCACACTATTACAACTTTATCTCCTTCGTATTCTAGATGCTTCAGTTAAGGTAAACAATCCAATTATTGAGTTTTTGACTAAAAAATCTTACAATTAAACTTCACAAAAAAGTTTGAAAATAATTAACGACTTTCCAATCTATAAAAAGCCTCATTCTATTCGTAGAAGATCATCCGCGTTTATTTTGAATAAAAAAAGTGCTAACGAATCTTACGCAACTTTAAGCCCCTGCCATAAATAGCTATTTGCGAAGGCGATTCATGAAAATTGCTACAATGCGAGCCATTAAATAAAACTTCCGAAATGGCTTGTTATGATGCTGAGATGGAAGAATCGCGTCGCATTCAATAAAGTTTAAGAAATATCACCAATTGTATGAGAATTATAACAATACATTGAATTGGAAAAATCTCGATGACAATGATTAAAATTCGGAGTGAATCATGCAACCAAACTAGTTACATCATCGATTTGCTTAGTCAACCGTATCAAGCAAAAGTTATTTTTGGCCCAACGTTTGGCCCCCAATTTGGCTTAACGACCCCGTTGCGTAAGGCAGCTTAGATTCTCATGTAATGCATAGTAAACTACTCATTTTTTTATCAAAGTAAAAATGTTTTTCTGTAACATTCTGTCGCCAGTCATGCCGTCGAATATTTTTGAGGACAAGATGAAAAATTCCATATCTGTCCATCAATTATCAGTTTACTCTCATCCCAGTTAGCTTCCTATTTCCCTTTTTTTCTTCACTCAACTATTTGTGGTGCACTACTTATATGGCATACTCCGGTAATCGACTCAGATGATGAAAACAAGGTGTTTCAAGTAACTCGCGACGGGGAGGATGATCCCATAACTTCCAGCAACAATAAGTGTTGTGTTAGGGTGGTCAAAAGAATACAATAGGCATTCATGCTCTACAACTAGCATACCAAAATTTGTAATTTGAATACCTACAACTCCCGAGATGGGCGTTGTTGTCCTTATTACAGTTTGTACGAAAGGTTAGTGAGGTTTTGCATGAAAATCCCTCGAGTGATAGAATAAAACTATTGAAGACACAGACCGCTTATATGTCATTTCAGAGAGCAAATTCATGAAATGGAATGACCTGAGTCGCTTTTCAAGTCCATCCATCCATCAGTAGATTATGGAAACCGCTAGGAGGCTTCCGTCTATTTTCACATTAAATATTCACCAACCAGGAGCGTGCACATCATCTCGAACCATCAAATTTCTCTCTTTTCTATACCCTTTCGTACTCGCGTGCATCAAACATCCCAAAACAAAAAATATCTCGTATTGTCTCATCAAACCCCACACTCCGGAATGGTTACTCCCTCACGTTGTTTGAAATCGTTGTGGAAGGCTTCGGGAAACTTGTTTTTAATTGTTTCGCCAAAACACTACTACTGTGAGTTGTAACGAATGATTGCAACACTTGTTTGTTGTTGTTGTTTCCTACCAAAGTTTCCCACTTACATAATAATAGCCTTGTTTCCATATAATTTCTTCCGAAAAAAACACGCATCATTTATCACCTCCGGAGAATTTCTACAGGGCAGACTTCATCATTTCGATTGAGGAAAGCACTTTACCCTTTCCCTGAATGGCTCAACATGAATTTTCCATATTTATGAACAGAATTTATTTTAAGGATCCCATGGTTGGGCGGGTGTATGAGTGTCGGAAGAACGACTAATGATTTCTGCTTTGCATAACCATAACCGACATCTTGCTATATCGTTCGTAGGTTCGCTGAAGTAGCTCTTTCTCTCTTTCTGATTCCTTTTCTTCGTTTTCCGCGACGGTAGTCACAGTAATGGTATCTAGCTTCCAGTTTCTCTGGCACCGTTACACCAACACTTGTAATATTTATGGAGGAGGCAAGGGCGGCATTTCCTTTCATGCCCCATACCTGAGAGGGCATATTACAAGGAACTGCACTCCAAACAAACCATATAAGTTTTGAATTTCTTCATATCATCATACACACAAAATATATCAGGCCCCATAACCATATTATATCCACCGCCACCCCATATTACCGCCACTACTCACGAGCTTTTATTATACCAACGCGTGGCACACATATTGTTGTATGCCGTTTGTCAAATGGAATTTAGCGGAACCTTTATTACTCGCTAGAATACTGGCTTGAGGACACTAATTTAAATTTTTCAGCGACGATAAGAGATATAAATACTTATGCAAGCACAAAGGAAGAGTCGGGTCTCGGATCGTGTAAAAATAGCTAAATCGAGACTGAGTGGTGCTGGGTCTCAACAAAAGATAATTTTGCGGGCCATCCTTTGTGTCAATATACCTAACGGGAAACGAGGATTTCGCGATTGTCGCATCCAATTACTACATCAATCTTCCTTTGTTTCACCATGAAAAATTCGCCGTGAGTCCTCAACTTAATGGAATAATTCAACGAGGAGGAGCCTGTTGTCTTCACTCCCTTTACTGGAGATCCCAGCAGGCGAATGGTGAGTGGAGGGGAAATGAGTACTTGGTTTTCGCATCGCATGTTATTCCATCCGGCACGTTAATATGCGTATAGATTACTTTTATACAACAAGACTAAACCTTGAATGGGTGGAAGGGCCGACGAAATGTTAATTTCGTTAATCCTGAGTCCCACGTCTGTTTTGTCCAATTTAGTTCATTGCAATTGTATTACGTGCAATACAATATTAATGAAAACATATGAAAATATTAATGCTGTGGCCTTGCAACGGAAACATGATAATACCTATCCCATTTTCAAATTAAAATTCAACATTTACTATATTACACTTTTAAATTTTCTTTTTGGTTGTTATAAAACAACTATAAGTTTATGCTATTTATCACAAGGTGTTCTTAAAAATAAAACTCTCCAGCCACAAATTTGAGCACATGGAAATAATCCTCACAGCAGTTTAACTAAAATCCCAATATTTCCCACCCATTTGCCACAGCACAAACTGTTTTTGAGCTTAGGGAAAGGTAGCTTGTTCAAATAAAAATAGGTACGAATTGCATTGTTAGCCTTGTTTAGAGATTTGGATGAATGCCGGGCTCTTATTTAGGATTCCAAGCCCCTGAGCTCATGCAAATTTCCTCGTTTACAAATGTTTATTTTTCGCCCATCTTATTCAAATCTAATCTTACAGATTTTTCCAGATGTTTGCGATGACACAAAACCCAAGACGGAAATCCTCAATGAGGGGGAAGGATTCCGGGAAATCCGCCACAAAAATGAAAATGATTAAAGCGAAAAGGATTTTTTCTGAGCCATTTGCATGAGCTCCAAAATAGATGGAGGCTTTTCTTGGTATTATGCTTCTCAATATATCTATTTCAATCTAAAAAATGTACGCTCCCAAACGAAAAGACATCAATTCAGTCCAAACTGGAAGAGAAATAAAGGATACAAAGGTGGAGTGCTCTGCTTTCTTTGGAGCACTTGATAGCCCTGATTGAACTCGTCATGTTGGGGACAATCAATAAACTTCTTTTTCTAAGTCGCCCGGGAAATACATGGCCTAAAAACACACAACTGACTCACTCGAGCCAGATCTAGTCAGCGTACTTTCGGCATGCAGTGAAACACTGTGGTGCACGCTTCTGATGATTCGCATGAAATTTCAGACTGGCATTTTTGGATCTGTATTGTTCTTCAGTTTGAACGGAGATGTTTTTTATATCTCCCCTGGGGAATCGACCAGGAATGAACATCCTTGAAATAGAGCTTGCGTATTTAAATTTTATCAAATGATTTCAAACATTCGTTCATTCTCTGAATGTGCCCCCGTACATTGCAGTTTTTTTTCATTCGAAACCAAATTCGCCGTAGACGCATAACTCAAATTTCCTTGGAATGATTTAGTAGCCACCCTGAAAGCAGCTTCGAATTTCCCGTCAAAATTGATGTTCAAGCTCTTATATGACGGTTAAATTCTTAATCCGTGTCGGAGAACCTGAAAAGGTCATTTTTATACTAGCAGAATCTATTTTTTGATGAGAGCGTGCGATTTGCTTCATTCACGTACAACAAACATCAAAGTCTCAAGTCTCACGTCCGACCTGCAACAAAATAGAGCTTGCGTATTTAAATTTTATCAAATGATTTCAAACATTCGTTCATTCTCTGAATGTGCCCCCGTACATTGCAGTTTTTTCATTCGAAACCAAATTCGCCGTAGACACATAACTCAAACTTCCTTGGAATGATTTAGTAGCCACCCTGAAAGCAGCTTCGAATTTTCCGTCAAAACTGATGTTCAAGCTCTTATATGACGGTTAAATTCTTGATCCCTGTCGGAGAACCCGAAAAGGTCATTTTTATACTAGCAGAATCTATTTTTTGATGAGAGCGTGCGATTTGCTTCATTCACGTACAACAAACATCAAAGTCTCAAGTCTCACGTCCGACCTGCAACCAATTTTGATCTGAAAAAATAAAGCTGGAGCTCGAGTTCTGAGTTCTACGTAAGACATGTAAGCAGGACGGACGGATGCATGGGCATGAGGCTGGACAGATCAATGACTGACTTTCAGTTTTTCCGTCCACATTCCCTCAAAAAATTGTGAGAGTGCGTTTCGTGCTGTGTAGTTTTGAATTAGTAAAGGCTTTCTAGTGTGGCCAAAGGAAATTTGCAAAAGTCCGGAGTGGAATCGAGTAAGTACTTAAGCTTTAAGAATGCATAAGGAGAGACAACATGACCAACACAGGTGAAACTTGACAGAGATGGATTTCCTGGTGTCATAGTCATGCATCAAAAGTCCGGAGTAGAATCGAGTAAGTACTTAAGCTTTAAGAATGCATAAGGAGAGACAACATGACCAACACAGGTGAAACTTGACAGAGATGGATTTCCTGGTGTCATAGTCATGCATCCCGCACAACAAATAGGCTTTGAGAAGGGGAGGCAGCAAAGCATATCTAGAATATATTGACAGCCGGAGGTAATCCGTTCGGAGAATATGTACTGAATACAAAAACGATACCCTTTTTACTTAGCTATCGAGTTCTCCACCACACATATTTCCGAATCATGCAACAAAAATAAAAAAGCGCCGAGCCAGGAGATAGCCAGGAATATTCGAAGGTGGGAATGGATCGTGGAAGCGCTTGGTATTGACAATCAGTTTGTGTTAGTATTTGTTTTGTTGAATCGAAACCTCATCGTATTAAGTAACGAACGACGGGAAAGTTTCGAGGAGGAAACTAATCATGTATCCGAAGAGGATGTACGAATGTCTCGGGGAAAAGGCTTTCAGTGTATTTTATCCCTTTCTTTGAGCAGCCATTGCATTATGTCGATCATGATAATCTACATGTAATTTATCATTATCTATAAATAAACTTTCGAAGTGGATAGTAGTGGGAGTTTGTGGAATAACTTTCTTATTCCTTCTGCAGACACTATCTTTGTCTGAAGACTCCATTTTCCATTCCGGCCACGGTTCGTCCATGGTGGCATACCCCTTCTCCNGATAAAGAATAATAAAATAGAGAAAAGAAAATCTGAGGAGATAAAGTTCGTCCATGGTGGCATACCCATTCTCCTTCATCATCTTCGAGTAGCTTTAAATTCAGATGTGAAACAAAAAAGACAGTTTGTAAAAAAACACAAGCATTCTAGTGATGTGTTGGCTAAGTGAGTAAGTAGATATTCCCAAATGTTCTCCTCATCAAAAAAGTTTCGCTGAAAAAATTGGGGCGACAATGAAAAATCTATTGGTTGTTTTTCCATTTTTCCCCAGCGCAGGAAGAGCCTTTGTGCTGCCTACTCCTCCAAAGTTTTTCCCCTCCGTCTGCAGGTGTTGTAGGAAATTCTTTGATATTTTAATAATGCCTATCACGCCTTTGTAATTGATTAGTTTCGGCTTAGATGCTCATATAAATTGAAGGATAATACATATATTTTTTTGTGTCTGTCGTACTCATTAGGACAAAAACTAAATATGAGATCAAGAAATCCAATATTTCTTCGAGTCACAATGACTTTGCGAGCTCGACTTTCGAGGAATTTTGGCAGCGCAGCTCTCTTTGGCAGCAAATCCACCCTGAAAATTTAATTTCAGGCGTTCTTTGCAGAGGCACAATATCCTCGCATGAAAAGAGAAATTTAAATAACCTATTGATTTCTTCGTATTGCAAGAATATCAAGTCAGAACTGCAATGATGGCTCAAGAGGACAGAGCGAAGTCGTTCGATACTTCATATACATATTTCAATTCAATAATATTAAAATCCTTTTACAAATGCAGAATTCGTTGATTTAGAAGTTCGCACATTTGTCATAAATTTTCTCCGCTCGAAAAATCGCGGTCTTGTGTCATAGTTAACAACAAATTGCGAAAGAAGTTTATGTTTCCTACACGTCGTACAATGTGATCAGTTTAAGCAATTTGTCGCAAAATCCTATGATTTTGCAATGTTTTTTTTCCTGAAGCGCTAATTAAATTTACTTATTCCTTCTCGCAAATGATGCTGAAGTATGCGAGAATTGGCTAAGAAGTTCTGCGACGTCGAAATCAAATCAGAGTTCTGAGTTTTTAACAAAGTATATTTATAGCGTGATAGAGCTATGATTTTGAATTATTTTAGAATGAGCATGATGCAATAATGCAACTTGCCTATTTAACCATGTTTTCCACGCGACTTTACGAAAGAAATTAGGTTTGAAAAAGTTGTGAGCAGAAGATCGTATGGAAAGAGCAACTATCTCTTTCCTGGAAAATCGCTATTCTCCCCTGTAGAGACTTTTCAACGGCCTCCCACGCCTTACTACTATATTTGTTCTGTGATACTGAGCTGGAGGCATGGGATGATTTGACTGCACAAAAAACGAAGAAAAAAACCGCTTAAGTTCGGTTCCATTTCGCAGTGTCGAGAGGCCTCTTTTAGAGAGAAAACGAAGCGCTTGGGGAACGCAGAACGTTATTGGATGCTTTCTCTGATTGCAATCATGTGGCTCTGCGTGGGATTTTCTACCAGTGAAAGTCCTCGACATGTCTGAAAACGTATGAGGCTCGTAAATTCACGTCAGAGTCAACGGAAGACATTTAACTGAAATTAACCAAATCTATATTTAACTTCGTATAAATTGATATAGAAATTTAAGTAATTAATCTGTCGAATTTAAAAATCGTAATTAACTATTTATATAATAATGTCTGTCTTTTGAATATTTTAGTGTTGTTATAAGGATTTGATCAAAGATTAATATTTAAAGAATGAATACAGAAAGTTTTTAAATTCTTGCTAACATCATGCTCAAAAATTAAGACGATCCATCGACTTCGCTTTTCCTTTAATGTGAGTTTTTTAGTTTTTAGCTGGTTTCAGGGCTTTTTTGTTGTGTGATTAAGTCTGCTAACAAATGAAAGCAAGTCAAACTGGGACATTCGTCAAGTTTAGCCAGAAGATACAGCATTCTTTTGTACAGCATACCCTAGTGCTAAATAAATGAGTCTTATGGTATTATTACAAGGATTACTGTTTGCCATAGTATCAATAAATTGTTGTAACACACCCTGGCCATATTTCTGTTGTTGGAGGATTTCCAGGATAGTATGCTCATCGCAGCTAAGCTGCCACAAAATTTTGGGGGATTCATAAACTGGGTACATTCTTCACGAATTAAGACGGATGGTGCGAGATGAAATGTAAGACAAAACTCCATGTTTTGTGACTGTTGACAATAATTTATTTACCGGAATAATCAACTGACATTCATCTTGCTCCTTTTCTGGGTATCTGGGCGAGCTAGTGAGGGAACAAGCGTGAGAAGTATAAATATCCATGAATATACCACCATATTGTGATGGCCATGTGCCGGGGTATACTTCGTACTATAAACGGAAAGCAGCCATAAAACTGAATACCATTCACAAAATTCGCAATGTACAAAATTGAATTATGGAAAAACAATAGATTATAGAAAAGGATTACATTGTATGATGTGAACAAATGGAAATGCTGTTTAATACTTTTTCACGAAGTGGAATCATTGTCCTCCTTGATGGTTGTTTTTGTTTCCATTAGTAGCGGAAACTTTACTCCCAGTGTGAATGTGAGCGTGTGTGTGCTTGTCTGCCACTCGGAGAAACTGGGAGAGTAGAATGCATGCAACTTTTTACCTTGGTCTAAACTTTCCAATATGCATTGGGCCTATTCACTCACCCGTGCTTAGAGGCGTGGGTCAAATGGGGAAAATAGAAAAGTTTGTTTCTCCAAATTCCTTCGCATCCCATAAACACGAATAAGAAATATTTGCTCGGGCACTAATTTCAACTTTCAAATAAAACTTTGGTTCATTACCCAAAATATTTGGATTTAATGCGTTAAGTGTAATCAGCCCTTGATCTGTGTTCCAGTTCGAAGGATTACTTGAGCGTTCCGCGAAGTTAGATGAGCACGCCTTCCCTAGTTTTCTACTACCTTCCCTACAATCCATTTGAAGCAGAGCTGAGGAAGAACGTTGAAAATTGATCCGAATGAGGAACCGGAGCAAACTGTAACACAACACATCTTAACGCTCCGGAGACACACAAGATCTTTTCCTTCCTTCCTCCTCCTCCTTCTTCAGTTTAGTAACATCACATAAGACATAAGTATTGTCTACTAATTCCGCTATAACCGTCTGGAGAGTTGCATTCGTGCTTTTGGATTGTTTTAAATGATAAAAATCAAGGTAGCCTACGAACTGACATATATTCAGATTGCTAGTAATTGTACTGCCTCAAGTTTTACTAATATAAATTTTTCGATACAAGAAGATTCATTCGATAATAGAGCCCAGAAATATACTTATAAAATGATCAGGGCGAGTCAGAATTTTTTCTCTCTTATTTGGAGCCTTATAGCATATAATTAACCCCTCGCTAAGTCAGCATCTAACTTACTTAGCTCCTTCGTGATGTGATGTGCACATTGTAACGTAATCCTACATCGTCCCAACTTTTTTTATTTTTTTTTTGCGTAGAATGGACCTAGATTTGTCCGACTTTTCTCATTCACTTACATTTACGGCAGGAAAGTTTTTTATGGGATAAGATGCTTACTTAATGTACATTACCCATTTTCCAGGGAAAATCAGTGACATACACATGTTCTAGGCATTCAGGTGAAACGATTTGCAAGTATTCCGCTAGACAAAAAAAGGAACTTACTTACTTAGTATCAGTTTACCCATTCTTAGGTTTCCATTCCCCGGAATTTAGATGTACACGATTCCTTAAAAGATTTACGCTGGAATACTTAAGTAAGCTACAATAGATGCTGCATACACGCTCCAATCATTATGCATTATGCACACCCCCTATTCATCCCACTTTCCTCGGGATGGATGAAACAACTCCACCACCATTACTGGTTTGGCCCTATGCAGGGGAAATAGTTTTTCAAAATGTTTAGATGTTTACGCAGGGGTAGAGAATCGAGTCTCAAGTGAAAAAGTATCTACTAGAGATGAGATGGGAACGAACTGCTAATGTACATATAATATGAAAATGGAAAAAGTTTCCTGGTCAAAGGTGGGAAAGTCGACAAACTCAGTTAAAGTTTTCACCTAAACTCCAGAGGTGATGATCATCAAGATCATGCATTGCAAAGCAGCTCATTTCCAAGCTAAACAATTTTATTTACTTGAAATATAGATGGCGAGAAAAGTTTCCTCCAATATTTCGTGAATGTAGGGTGAGCCCCGTGACAGATACTCTTTTTTCCCGTGGAAAAAGCCCAAGCACATGGTTGAGCAGCTAGAAATTGGAAGTTATTACGCCATTCTTGTGATTCCTAACTGGCTGAAAGTATGCGTTTTGTTCTTCATGAAACTTCAACAGAGAGAAAGGGAGTGAGAGAGAGGAAAACCCCTCTTCTTGTTCTTCTTCTTCACCCCACTCTAACTAAAAATATAAATTTTTTTGAGACTGCAGTCTCGTTTTGAGAAACTACTCCTGTTCAGACAAGAAGCCCAGTTTGAGTTCCCAGCAAAAAGAATCATCCAATTTTCAGTAGGATCGGATGCATTCTTATAATGAAGTGATGAAATACTAATGGAGAATTTCAGATCCCCCAAAACCTTCCTCGAGCAATTCAACACTATTATTTCGAAGTGTAGTTAGAACCGTTCTCTCTCCATTTCGCTGAATCCTTTTCCACTATTCATGAATTAGATTTGCTTCAAAGAAATCCCTGAAAATATTTTCTTTTCTGCCTGCAAACCCATTCATTCTGAAGCGATATGAAGTTGACTGTTCTGCTAGGTCTGAGGACTCCCATTTGATTTTAAAAAAATTCATGTTTAGAATTACAAAGGTCCTGTGGCTCTCATCTATTATTACCTGTCACATTAAAGGCGTATGCAAAATGCCTGAGAATGGAAGCACGCATCTGGGGGCTTTAGTACAAATGTATCCGGCACGTAGCCATACAAATTATTGGAGAGGAAATTTGGTGTGTGGCACAATAAAGCATGGATTGAACCTACTTATATGTTTCTGATTTGTGAGACGATTCCTGGGAATTTCATGAATAATGTGTGGGGGCTTTTTAATCTCACTTAATAATATTGCGGTTATTTTTTTTACATCACTATGATTTTTTTCCTATCATATCTGCAGAACCGAACTACTATTAGATGAGGGCAGAAGCTAACACGCGTTTCATTTCATATGCCATTAAAATCAGAGGAAGACTTCTGCAGAAAAGCTGCTTTGGAAGGCTTTCTGATTGCTGCTCCACTCGTTATTAGGAAGCTGACGTAGGCAGCATAGTATTGAGATCATTATGTCCGTCCGTCTGTTTGCGGCATAAC
>JAHZNH010001291.1:0-10262 GCA_027744355.1 Tyrannoseira gladiata
AGGAATTTAGCAAAGAAGAAATAGCTCATGTGAATGTACTTGTATGCCTTTCAATACTACATTCAATGCTATATAGTAATCGTGGACTACCTGCAGCAGCCACTTTTATGCCAACCGATAAGTCTCCAGATTATTATTATTATTACTATACAGCTCATACGACCAAAGAGCCCATGTGTAATATCAACCCATTATAAAACCGTTTTTATGAGTGCGGAAAAAATTTCAAACTTCTCAAGTGGTGCTATGATGGCGATATCAAAGTTATAAAATAACAACAAAGCATGCCTTAAGTATCTCTAAAAATTCCATTTAAATTTCCACTGCATGCAGTTTTCTTCAAGTCGATTATGACGAAGGCGGTGTTGTTTTTCTTAAACAAGGTTTGTTGTTTACTTCTATCATCACTGCAGACAAAATTTGCAGTTTAAGTACGTAAAAAACCAAACCCATAATACTTAAAAGCCGATATATCATCCTATCAGCACAAGCCCATAGCATTTAAGTACTTTTCGCTTGCTCATTACGACACTAATACATAATAATTTGCTTTTTGGAAACCCTTTATTTCATGCATTCCTCCCATTCAACGTGCAGAAAGAAACCTAAAACTTTGGACGTTTCTTAATGAATGCAAATTCCTGCAATGCATTTTTCTCTTCACAAAAGTATTTCTTAGGCACGATATTCAAACAAACGCTTTCAATTTGTTCCTATCCGTCTCACCTCACCTTAATTTGATTTCATCCGCGAAAAGTGCAAGCAACTTTGCGATCCTCAAAAGACTTTTATTCTTCCGGTACATGTCTCGGTCATAAGTACTTACTTACCCAGATATAAATATATAGTGTCTCGTCGACTTTTTCGACTGGGTGCTATTACTGAACCAGGAATATGGCACAAGCAAAATATTAGTATCAGCAAACTAGTAAGAAATTCTCATAATATCATTTTCCATCTTACGCTCCCCACTCACAACTCTTTTGGTGTACGGATTCCTTACCACGCTTCAACCGAGAGAATATTTTCAAATAATTTCTAAAAATACCACAACGTCCATACACTATACCGCAACGCAACTGCACAAAAGTCAGTCTGATGTTCTGAAAGTTTGCCACTTAAAAAACGCGAGATATACCCCGTGAACTTTCTTTTCCACAAGTCCAGACTTATAATCTAATTTTTCGATCCTACTCTATTGCAGGCACAGTTTTTATTACTACGCTTTGATAAATATATCAAAGTGGAAATGTCTTTATGACCACCTACCATAGGAATCTTTTATTACATTTTGGGCATTAGTCACGATACATCAACTGCAAAACTGCAATATTGCTCTGTAGACTTTGCATAAAATGCCATTTTCCTTTTCCTCATCGTCCTCGCCTGCCAGCAAGAAAAAAAATCGGCGTGCTTCGTGCTTCCTGTCTGTCTGTCTGCATGCATCTCATATGATTTTTATTATATAACGGTACAAATTCCAACTTTCATCATCGCAGAACTTTCTTCTTCCTACAGGATTAAAGAAATGATAAACCTTTTTCAAAGCAGACGATGAAATATTTTTTCTGGATATGAGTGAAGTGCATTTCAAGAATTGAGCCAAAATTACGCTAGGTGAGCAATCCGACTTGAAATGGTAACGCGCCTAAATCGAGCACAGCAACCAATGCAATTTTCCGTCATGGCCCACTGACTATTGTTAACAGTGGTTCGGTGTGGTCTTAAGTGTTATGCAATATCTTCTAAAAAATTTTCATATTTCTACAGACCTCCCTTTCACGTAGTTATACTGCTGTGGGGTCGTCATTAAAAACCAAATTCAAATCATTCCAATTCATAGCCATTTTAAATGCTATGCAGAATTGGCACGCACACAGGCAATAGCAAGCCCTGTCATAATATGCCTATAACGCCAACATTTTTCCCCCGAAAATGTTTGTGATGATGTCCGATTATTACGGTTATGATTGCGTTATGAACAAAAAACTTCTAATAATAAACTCCTATGTAGGAAGGAGAGAAGATAGGTACACGTTCGAAGAACCTTCATCGATTCTGGTTCATTCTCATATATAATGCCTATACTGCGTGATTTTACTTAGAACGCAGTACAAAGGTCGTTAATACTTCATCTGCTCAATGAGGGCAAGCAAGGATGTCATAAAAAATCTATATTCATTCCAAAGTATGTTAAGTGCGTCATGTAGGTACGGATAAATAAAGCGCTTTCTTTCATTGCCTTCTGAATAATAATCAGCACCTATAAAACACTTTTCATGATTTGAATATTTCGTGCGTAGCCAGGAAGGTTTTTTTCATGTCTCTTGGGGCAATAAAAAGATAAAGTGTGCGCTGTTAGCGGCGACTTTTAAAAAAACTACGCTATGCACACTCACATACATGTACATTACACACCCACCGCCACCACCACCACCCAAAAGGAAACCAAACTAATAAAACTTAGCCTGCCAAAATTGAAATTGATTTAAAGTAGTTTTTTTCACAACTCAAATAAGCTTAAGCCACCTGCGTGGATCTACCTAAAAAATATTTTTTCTACAACATTTCCAATCTTTTCTCTTGAGCTCGCTATATGATGCTCAAAAGATGTAAATGAATAATATCCTGTGGGGAATAGGATACCGAAAGTATTAAAAAGTTTTTTGGACGCCGCATTTCACAACCAAAACTTAGTCATAACTAACTACTACTTTCAGTTAAGTTGGCTAATACGGCGGGTTTCTCAAAAAAAATTGAAACTTATGTCGATCTCCTAAATCCTGAACTGCCGCTAATGTTTACTTTCCCAAATTGTTTACAGCATTTATACGATCAAAATCCACCGCGCGGAGCACAGTAGTATCGTTTATTACGAGTTCCCTGGATATATTTTTAGCATTTCTATATTAAGTTGGGCATTGGATATAGAAACCTTGCTTCTTCTTTCCCTTTTTAATTATCTGTTATTTCAAGACACGAAGAAAATAACCTTTTTTCCATGCATCATTGACTACTATAACAGAAGTAAATGCTATTTTCTTATTCCCCCCAGATGAATACAAAGTTTCCAGCAGCAGCAGCTGAGTATACTTATCTAGTGTTCCCTTATCACAGTTCCCAAATATAAAACGATCCACATGAACAAGTAATTGCCACCAAACGCAAAATTCCTCCTTGGGAACGTGCTATGTTGCAAGTGCTCCGAGCCAACGGAGAGGAATTAAGAGCCGTGCTAATGTCAGCCCAATGTTTTTCTAAACAGCAATAAAAATGGTCTACTCATCCGTGTCACATATAAAAAACTAATATAGCTGGGCAAGCTAAAAACTAGAGGTAGCAAAGCAATTATGTAGTAGAAACATAACAGGGGAGAAGAAATGCTTTAGCTAGCTGCACTCTCTTCCAAACTAAAATGAATTACTGGAGAGGCTTATATTAAGATCACATTAAATACTGGTAGGTGCAATCTATAGGTACCCAAGTGAAACGAAAATCTATTCCATTTTTACCTTTCCTTTTAAAGCTTTTTTATTACGTCTCACAGCAAACGATTCTACCGAAGAAAAAAACTTTCCTGTTTTGTAAAGTAAACGATATCGTACAACTTTTTCTCGACAAACAAGGGAAAATACGCTTTTACTGTATGACCTGCTTTTTACAACTTTTTTTGTTAATCCTTTATTCCTATCATTTTCATTTGAATGTTTGGAGGGAGAGGACAGGAGCAGGAGTAGTAAGTAGTAGTGAAAACTGCGAAAGTTTTTTTTCTTCAACGGAAAGGGAATGTGTTTTTTCTCTCGTCATCTGAAACTCTTAACTTCTCCCTAGTTTTTTAGCAATGTCTGGAGAAAAAAAACTTGAGTAAAGCACGCAACAGTCATTGCAATGGTACGGTGAAAATCTTGAGGTTATTACGTGCATTCAAGTAAGGAAGACAGCCCGCTGTTTTTGGCAGTTTTTTTGTTTGTTCACTGATCCACCTCATCTAGTTTTCCCTCTCCCTAAACTGCTATTCCCATGAATCTATGTAGTATTTTTTCAGGGGGAGAGGAAAAAGTAATACAGTTCTTCTTCCCATTTAGCTGCCATAAGAGTTGAACCCTCATCGTTAATAGCCCACAAGGGCCTACTGTAGAATCGGAATACGACCTGTCTATGGTTGATGCGATGGTCGCTGTCCTTGTCATACCTCCAACTCACCAATTGCATTCTGGAGCAATGAGCTCGAAATGAAAATCCCTCGTACAAGGGAAAAACCCCAAGCCTGTCTATTTCCAACAAAAAATTATTCACGAGAAAGAAAGTGCATTTGCTCTTAAAACCGTGGAACATCTAGGAAAAAGAAGAAAGACCATTCCTGAGAAAAAAAATGAGTTCCCTTCGTACAATACACACAAGCTGTAAAATGCTTTTTCCCTGGACCATCTCCTCACACTCTGCCATCAAAAAAGTGTGGGTTCAGTTCTTCAGTTGGAGGTACCTTGGTTTCCCTAGATGGAGGCTCTTATTTATGCGTACATACATGACATAATACAGTGAGCTGAACTCCATCCCCCAATTTTTCTTTATATAGCCCACAGGTTTTCCAGAAATTTTTATAGTTTTTACACGGCCACGTCCAAAGAGGACCCCCTTCCCACTCACTTTTCTCTTATTTTTGCGTCGATCTTCGCCCTTCCTTTTACACTTCTCTTACTTTTACTTCTTCTCCAAGGGGTTTTATTTTTACGTTATTACTACTCCTGTGCTACACCAGAAACCAATCTACTCAAACTTTCATTCCCTAGGCGGCAGACCAAACTTTATTATCATCGCACACTCTCATGCCATCTTAATGTGTCAGGCGATGGGTTCTCCGCGATATATGCACATTTAACTTTACATGGTCCAGGAAAAAGGTAACGTCATATAGTAGTCATAATAATAACAGGCAATCGACCCCGGTAGCAACGTGCACCTACCACCACCACCACACACACCTTTTTCTCTCTTTTTTCTAATATCACTTTACCTCCCTTTTAGTAGGGAACAGTGAGAAGACGACATTATTACATTTTACAGCACTGAATTACAAACTGTAATCCTTTTCAGAGGAGAGGAGAAGGTGCTGCTGCCCGAGCGATCCCCTTGCATTCATAAGATTGACCGGGGTAAAATAAATGCCTCCACAAGGAGGTCTTTCGTAGAGCTTGGTAAAAGTTGATTCCGTTATTACTCAACAAAACTTTCATTTCATTCATCGAATCTTCCATTCTCATTCCGCCTACTTCTAATCATGTCGATGCAATATTAGCATCGTGATCGAGATCATCATTCTCCAACAACAATAAGTCCCACAACCGGTGATGTAAGTATTTAAGTAGTAGTATCGCGGGTGAGCTTAACCAATCGACCCCTCAACGCTCACCAGTATGCTCAAAAATGAATCCCTACAGAGTTTTTACCAACTACCCATACCCATTAGCTTCGCCATACTAAAAAATGAGATGACGAAAGTGCACACTTTACTTGATTACATGATCAAGAAGGTCGCTTTTTTAGTTTCGGTTAGCCCAACCGGGTTTAGAGGCTAATTCTCTCTAAGGTTCTTCATTAAGACAAACTTACTCTTAAACAATATTGCTCAATGGACTGATAAAAGCTGATGGGAAAATTTCCTGATGGCAACGATATATAACATGAGACAGTCTCCACACAAAGTTTACAATCAACTTGATTTTGAAATAACCTAGTCGCTGATTAACTGCTTCGCGTAATATTTTTAACAACTTTAAACAAAATCGAATATTTAAATTGCATATGTATATCGAGGGACCCCTTCGTCCTTCCTCTCTCATTTTGCAGCTGCAGATTCTGACATTTATAACCGGAAAAAAGTAAGTACCGCCTGAGTAATAACCAGAAAAAAAGGTAGCTCTATATTCTTGTACTTATTACACGTTGTGTCAACACGCTCATCCAGACGCCAGATACCAAGGGCTCTAATGAATGGCTGTTTTTGCAACTCCCAACATGCAAAAAATTTAGCCAGTAGTAGCATTTGGAGAGAATATATAAATTACAAACACAAATACTTGCTTCATGAAAAAAGCGGATGGAGAAAGGTGGAACAACTTTTTAGACCAAAATTAACCAACTTTTTTTTGTTTTTCCATGCAGCACTATATCCAAATAAAAAAAAGTTCAACAAGACCCACACGTTGAGAAACAAAAACAGGATTCATATATTTATTCATATAAGTTGCAAGGCTCAGTTTGTGTACGTATTTTTTGAAAGTGCATGTAAGAATAGTAGCTCAATTGTAAACCACGACTTGAAGTAGGAGCGCCGAGCATTTCTACAAGATTATAAAACATGACAATAACACACATTCGCAAAGATGGAACGTGCTAGAATCAAGATTCACTTGTTTTTGTTTCTTCAAACATGCTCCATTTATGTTTACCCAGTTTTCAAGAGAATTTTTCCGACAGTGTGAGTGAACTCGTTCGGAGAGATTTCGTCTTTATCATGTAGTTTTTCCTTGCTGACTTCTGTGCTCCTTCCCCAAACTCCATTTTTCGGAGAAAAATTGAAACCAAAGCTGGAGAGCAACGTCTCAGTCACAAGAGCTCTTATATTTTTTATTTTCATGTGTGAGAGCGCTCGCTCACCCTCTCTTTTTCGACTCATTCAATAAAAACCACAGAAATACAGGAAAACGCAACAATGCATGCATTTAATTGTATGAGGAAGGGAAGAAAACGATAGGATGTGCTGCAGTTGAGCGAGGGTTCCTCCCAGCACTGCACATGAAAGGAATGAAAATCTTTGAGCACGGACAAGCAAAGCGTATGTGGAAACTCATTCACTCGCTCTCGTATCCATCTAATCTTATTTCATTTCATTTGTTTTCGCTATTCCAATTGGGAATTTAATAATAGATAACTAATGTTCGCCAGCCCCATCCATAAAAGCTCGTTGGTGTCTGAGTTGCTCTGACTTGGTGCCCAGAGGTGTACTGAAAAAACCCTCCCTGCTTACGCGTTACAACTTCAAGAAGATATACATGTATATACATAAATATAACCACCGTAGCAATTTCCATCCTTTTCTTTTTCCATCTAAGTACAAATACATCTTGAAATGCTCCATGATCTAATTTCGTAAAACGTGAATCCGTCACCCAAAAAAATCATCAGTCATAGTTTACTCATTTTTTGAAACCCATTTTTCTCTTCATGAATAAAATTCTGCAATGATCTAATTTTGTAAAACGTGAATCCGTCACCCAAAAAAATCATCAGTCATAGTTTACTCATTTTTTGAAACCCATTTTTCTCTTCATGAATAAAATTCTGCTATGCTCTTTTTATGACCAAACAATTCCGTCATTGTCACAACAAAACGCAAACAGTAAAGCCCACCCAGTTCCCCCATCACATCGTTCTTCTCGCCGAAATTCGTGCTTACGTTGGTTTTATTCAATGACATGGAAGCCAAAAGGATACCGCAAAACACAATGAATATGTGCATGTCATGCGATGCCAGAGCCAAACAACTGCCTCAAATTCCAATGACATCCTAATACTTTTAAGGATTATTACCTGAGAAATAAAAAACGAACGAAGCTGGGGAATGGTGAGGGCGACAGCAGCGGCACATAAGCCGATTTCAATTTACACATGCATCGCAACAAGACAACAACTTACCAACCCCCAACAGTCATAGAGTAGCAGTCTCGTATTTTTTTGTTTTCCTCTCCTGCGCCCAAAATAAAAACAAATGCTACTGTCCGGACAAGCCCAAAATATATACACACTCATTCAGGTATACACTATACAGTCTTAAAGCAGCACGCTCCTGCTTTTTTACAGGTATAAATTATCGCATATAGGGAGAAATTGCTCCCCCCGAACGGTACGACGGATGAATAATATGTATGCGTTTGGAGAACACATGCCAAATTGAGATGTCTCTTTAGTGTGGCGTCACTCGTCTCGTGCATTTAATTTCTCGCGAGTCCTGTCTTGTCAGAACAGAATGCATCTAAAAAGCCAAAAGCGATGCAGTGAGTAAACGCTGCACCAGAAAACAAAACACACAACAACAACAACCGAGACTGAGTTTTCTCCCTCCATCGTGCAATTAATATCCCGGGGTAAAGTTTCTTCTCCCGATTGAGACAGCCAGTCCATAAAATAGATTTGGGAGTAGTTAGTATTATCCATTCACTTCTTCATTTAAAAAAAGGACTATGCCTGCCGGAGCTACACCATCATCGCAACTACCCAATATCAAAGCATCGGCAATTCAAAATCAACTTGTAGCCAATAACACAAGCTCCAGCGGGATATTATTCCCCCAACACCTTATATCCGTAGGTAATTTTGCTTTAAACTTCCTTTTATTTCCGTTCCAAAGCCTTGGACTGAAACGATTTTCCCTGTGTTAAGGATCAAGCTATCCGTCCGCGCAGCGGGAGATCTCACCTACCCGGGCATACTAAACAACAAAAGTGTGTTACCTACACACCCTTGGGTTGTTGTGTGAATTGCTTTTGAGCAGCAGCGTTTCATTCAGGTGGTTAGTTGATATTTTTTAAAGGAAATATCCCTCTAACATGCATTTTTTAAAAGCAGCAAAAATATATGCATCTACCAAAATCTAAGGAAAGGAAAATGCTTGTCTTCTTTTACTTCATTTTTGTCTTTTCCTCATACTAAGAGTAATCTTGTTAGGGAAGAAAGGAGGATATTTAAACGCCCACCCGGGTGCCACTCACTACTCCTACTTCACCGGGAAAATGTAGCATCGAACAAGAAAATTCACTCAGAGACCCAAAGTATGCATTTATGTACAGAGGGAATCAGTATGCATCTAGAAAGCAAGTATCATTCGCATTCTTTCCTTACAATAAAAACAATAACATCCAAGCTTTTTAAAAAAAACTTCGTTGAAAACTAGCTGTTAATCCGTTTATACTGGTGGTAACGGGTAATTCAAAAGATTTTCAAGTGTTTCAAAGATTATTTTCCCATCATCCTGGCTTGCTTGCGCTACCGTATCGTTGTTTCACTGAATCCTCATCAGTCTAGTGAAATCTTGATTTTAAAATAAGCAGAAATCTTGGAGGATGCTTCATGAGGAAGTTCAACTTTGCTGTGTTAAGGTTGCGTTCGTTTTTTCTTATATCAAGAAAACGAGATCAAAATTCAGGGGTTTTTATATCGCATTCCAAACGCTCCTTTCTATTTAATGCTTTCATCCTTCCCTATCCAAACACATCAAATATACAGACGTAGACTGTATGTGTATTACACTGGGAAACACTGAAGTTGGCATGTGTCGCTTGGCTTAATCAAAGAAGGGGAAGCCTCATTACCTGAATAAATTTAGCCAATTACATTCAATCAGCTTTTTTCCCTTTTGAATTTACAAACGCAAGAATGCGATGATTCTGTTTTCAGAGATACATTTAGTCTCATACATTTATTTTTCATGAGCCTTACGTTTGCTTCCTATAACCGAGAAGAATACAAACGGAAGCAAATGTACTTTAATACTATGTGCTCAAGAAAGTTAAAATTTGTGAACTTTTAAAGCAAATCATAACTGAACCTGGAATACACATACAGAAAAGTTGTAAGTAGGCAATAGTTCACAAGTTGAGTAATGCATATTGCACTCCACGTAACACCCGATTTTGACTATCAGTATTAGTGCAGCAGCGGTAAATCCATTTTTTTCATCATATGTTTACTTAACCTGGTCTATTCCTTTTAATTGAGTTTCAAATCTTACCTACAATGTACTATGGGTTCGGTCTAGCTCACACAGACATTATGCGCCTATTCGGTGTTTCTTTTCCAATACATGAAACTTGGCTCTTTTCCTTCCTTCACCTCCTCAAAGTTTATTTATTCAGTCATGACATGCAATTAATTATTTAGCAAAGAAAACCTCCTTCCTCACATCGGAGAGCGAGAGAGCCTGTTGGACTCACAAGAAATCCATTGTCGGTCCTGTCTTATTTACTTATCAAGCGTGATTTTGTTCTCGTATCTATTCAATTAAGACATCAGATGAGAAAGGGGCTAGCTTAAAACCACTTTAAAGAAAAGGACAGGCACAAAGTAGCGATAAATTATGAGCCCAATCAATATCAATGTTAATCATCATTTTCATTGAAATCCATTCTATTGAGCCATCATTCAGTCAGGTGCTCAGTAGTTCACGGAGTGCAGTAATTTGATTATCGACTGATAAAGGATATTTA
>JAHZNH010001292.1:0-11355 GCA_027744355.1 Tyrannoseira gladiata
AACGGCGGCGGCAGTTGTTGTGGCATAATTTAGAATATAAATACATTCATGGAAGCAACCACGCAAGCAGAAGTTAGTCATTTCATCTTCCAATCTCCAGCTCTTCCCCTTGAAACGCTAGCAATTATGGATGATATGAAAGCTCATATCATCATACTTTCTTATATAACATCCGCACCCTAAAACTTCATCGCAGCTTAGATAAAGATGGATGAGGGCCAGATTTTCCGGGAAAATATTCAATACCAAAGTGAAGGATTCATCAGTCTGAATCGACTGATCGTAAATATCAGACTTAACATATCAGATCCTGAGCGAGCTCTCCTTCCGATTTTATTCTTGGATTTATGAAACAATGCGTGAACTCATGGGAGAGTCAGGTACTTGGTACTTCAGGCATTGCATGGTCCACATTTTATCTTGGGGCAATAAGAAAGTCCTCGATTAGTAATTTACGGTCAGCCGTGTGCATTGAGGATGGCAATAATAACGCTTTAAAGTCCTACTCTTTTTCGGTAAACCCACATTTATGGCCCTCATTCATACTATGTACCTATTACTGAGGTGGATCTGGATCGTCGTCGTCATCGACGGGAAAAGGTATTCCTAGTGATTCTCATTATTATTGTACTGTTGTTTCTTTGGATGGATACAGATAAGCTTTCTTTTTTTTCTCTCTCCTTCCCAACGCCAAATTTATAAGAAGAGTAAACACGTGAAGAGAAAGGAAGTCGTCGTCTTCGTCGTCGTGAAGTTAGTAGCATTAGTGAGAGGAATCTAGGATTAGGGTGTAATGCTAGTTTTAATATAAGAACGGAACTTTGCAATGGGGATTTTTATCCCCTTTTCTGATCCTTTGCGTCCTTCAAAGTAGTAAAGCAAAGAATTCTGTATGGATATGGAATTGTGCACGACGACGACGTGCTTTGAGGAATACCATCACTACTATCTACTAGTAAACTACTCTAGAAGCATCAGTTATAGTGGTGGAGTGCATACGGCTTTCATATAAATTTTATAAGTAAAAATCTATGAGGAGACCTCTCTCCTCATGCCGGCTTAACGATAGCGCCAAAATAGTAGCAAAGACTTATGTTTTTATTCCATAGTGTCCCTTGTGTACTCTTCTCCGTTTTTTTGCTTTCTTGCCTGCCCTGCTTGGTCTGCCTTGAGAGAGCATCAGAGCAGCATCGCAACTAGAGAGAGAGAGAGAAGTAAGAAATAAGAAGATTATCTCCCGTGATTGATGAATCTAAATCCGGGCTTAGTGAGAGCCCCAAATCCTTAAACCCCCTCTCGCTTTGCCTCCATTCCCATTCTGCTCTTCAACTTTTTTTCTGCCTTGGTCGTCGCAGTAGTAGTCTCTCCCTGAAAGCTAATGCAGCTTTTGCCTCGCTTGCCAATCTCCCAAAAACTCTAATAAAGATTAGACCAAAGTCGTCATTCTTTCGTTCTTACATTTTTCTCCTTTTTTTCTCTGTGTGTGTACATTAAAGCCTATTTCTTCGTAACTTTACCAGTGGGTTTACGCGTATAAAGTTGGAACTTTTAAAATACATTTATATAGTGAGTTTAGCCTGAGCTTCAAAGTCAGCTCAGCTTAGCGCGGCAGATAAATACCCCACGAAAAAAAACTAAAACAGGAGGAGGAGAAGAAGAATAAGAATAAAAAGGGAATATTTTCTCTTATTGCACCAAGTACTCTGTAAATACCTATATGTGCACAATGGAACGTAATAGAAAAATGCGGCTTTACAGCTTTTACTTGATCCCCTTACCCTTTATATCGAAAATATATCTTATATTTCTTTATTCTTTATCCTTTTCTATAATTCCTCACGTTGGCTTTTCGCCTTGTGTATTTAATATTACTGGAGTTACCAGAGACTCCTCACTGTCATTGTCCCTGATCTGGCTTTTCAAGTTTCAAGTAAATCTCCTTTCGTTTTTTTCTCTCTCGTCTGAGAAGCTTGCGCCCTAAGACGAGCTTGTGAGATCTGAAAAAATTTTCCTGATCACTTTAAACCTTAAATAAGCCGCGTTATTTTTAAAGTTAGATTTGTGAATCCAATTCAGTTAAGTATGCGTGGCTTCAAGTAAAGGTACATATATATACTAACGTGATGAAGCGTTAGTAAAAAAATGGAGTTAGTACTTAATAGGCATCCAATCCATCCTCAAAGCCTCGTGCTAACCTAATTTAAATGCTTGACAATGAAATCTACCTCTTCGATTTTCCAGTACTCAATAGGTATTTACAAGTTCGAAATGATTGGATACCTTGCGTAGATGAGTCCATCAGTTTGCCAGCACTGGTACCCTCGGACGTTTTCCTGAACGATGATGATGTTCCCCCACCACCGCCACTACCACCTTGCATGGTTTCCATCGATGACAACATTTGAGTTGAGGATGGTGACATTTTCGACGTGTCAGTAGCTGCTCGCAGCTGCGAGAATAGAATGTTTTTCCTAATGTCCGTTAGTTCACTATTCATGATTCCTCGATTAGGCCGGGAATTCTTAAGCCTCATGATGAGTTTCATTGGCGAGAGGATATTTCATGGTTGGACTTCTTCATGGAATAATAATAACAACACCACAAGCGATGAAACCGAATCCATGAGACTCTGATGTTCACTTTTGCTCATTTTATAGTCCAGTTAATAGTGCGTGTCATTGAATTACTCGTTAGTCAACACACCTTCCAAATCCTCAATACACGACGAGAAGCCACTGGTTATCTTATGAGAAGCCACAAAAGTTAATTACAAATGAAGAATGGAAATATTACAGAAAGTGATCAAGTCAATATCTTCAACTTTTCACCGGCCTGTCACAACACTTTAGCAATAGTCTTCACAGTTTTTTTTACAGCAACAATTTTTTAGTGTGAATACCCTCACCAAACTATGTAATTAATTGGCACCTTGTACAAATGACACATGCCGTTAATTGTCAAGTGAAAACAATCAGAACGGAGTAGTATCATGCCTTATGTCAAACTCTGAGAACGACAATAACCGGATAAGCTTGAGAGAAGAGAGAGAGAAAGAGCAGGAAGAGACAAAGAAACGTGCTAGCTTCCACTCTCACTTTACGACAGAGAATGGTGGATGGATGCGTGAAGTGGTTGGTGAGCAGGGATGGATGGATAGCACTTTTCCTCTTTTCTTCTCCCCACCACCACCACCGCACCGTAGCCGTGGTAGAAGCACAACAAAACTTAAAGCCTTTTTCCTTCATGCTACATACAACTCGTGCCGCTTATAAGCATACGGATGTACATGCTTATGGCAATCCGAAATCTTAATGCTCATGAGTATACTGCCGCCTGCCTGTAATGCACCTATTCTTATTACGCGTGGTTGGTGGGTAAAAGCTCATGAATGAGGAATACATACGCTTAAATCCCACAACGACGACGATGAGTGTGACCATCCATACAATTTCATGAGTAATCTTTGCCCTGCCTCCAATCAAACTTATCCCCACNTATTACGCGTGGTTGGTGGGTAAAAGCTCATGAATGAGGAATACATACGCTTAAATCCCACAACGACGACGATGAGTGTGACCATCCATACAATTTCATGAGTAATCTTTGCCCTGCCTCCAATCAAACTTATCCCCACTATAAAAAAACAACCTACCACAAACACATTAGCGTGTCCAGCACTTCCTCTCAGTGCTTCACTAGCGATAATTTAATTTGCTAATAATTATTATTATAATTTCATGGTACAGATTTAATAGTAACGAATGCGATTAGAGACTACTTCTCCAGTTTGAGTGCAAGCTTCGGGAATCTGGACTTAATTTGGTTGTGGTTTTTAAAAGCACTATAAAACTTCCGTCCAGATTTCGTCCGTTCATTGCACGCATCTCGCGAGAGAGAAAAAATCGCTTCCATTTAAAGTCAAGCTGCAATTTCCCATTTTTTAGAGTTTTGGCTTAAGGATGAAGAGCTGCTGGCATTGACTTGGCCTCGGCTTTAGGATTTAGGGAAAGCCGTAGATTTCCTCTTTGTCCTTCCTTTCTGGCACATTTTTGAATGGTGAAAGCACAAAAAGATTGCGCTTTACTCAGAATGCGCGATGGGTTACGCGGATTTTCATCGGACTCTGAATCCGCCTTCATTGTATTCCGCTGCCAGCTGAATTAAAATCTGGCAGGATGTACCTACAAAAAATACATTCATTCGCAGAAGAACTCAAGTGCCACCCAGTGCTTTGACTATACTCTTTACGAGGATCACACTATGGTTAATCAAGGATGTATAGGGAAATATGAGATTCATTAAATGGAAATTATAAACTTTAAAACTGGCCACTTATTCGCTCTTGAGAGTCGGCAAAATTTTCTTGAGCCTCAATATTCTTGCACTAAAATATGACATACCTTTCAGAGGAAGCTTTTCTATTTACTTACATAGTTAAACCTGACGAGCTACATTTTAACGAAAAACATAAATGCATCAACTAGAGCATCACATCTTATGATGAAGGCACTTTGCATTACACTTGTCTCCCCACAGAGGGAAAATTATGGCAGTGTGCATGATGAAAATATTTACGGCAAGGCAATCTCTTTTTCGTCTAAACCACATTATTTTTTCGACACAATGGGATGAGAAAAAAAGTATGGATAAATGGATTGAGGCTTTTTGTGGATATTTCAAAGAAAATGATATTTTTTGGACCCTTTCCACCTTGAGATTTGGACGAGTTCCATCCATTTACCAATTGTATATCTTCCTTTTCCATTTTTCAACCACTTTTTCCCTTTTATCTCTTCAGTTATGTTATTATAATTCCCTTATCCTGGCTAAATCCTCGCCAGAGCTGTAACGCATGGTCACACATAACACCATCGAGAAGAGGAGACGAGAAGAAATCAAATTTTTTTATCCCATAGAAAACAAGGTAAAATATGTGAATCCCATTTTCCATTTAAAGGCAAAAAAAATTTACGGAGCGGGTGTGTATGTGCGCTTACTATTCCCCTTTTATGTGGGATATATCTCGTATTTTCCCGGTTTTTTGGGGCGAATTCTGAAAAGCCATCATTATCAACCACCACATTAACATCATCCACCAAACCGGCGAAAATCAAAGGATCAAAACATTCTCCTACACTTTGTTCTATTATCATCGTCATTATCATCATCATTGTGACAAAAAAAAAACTCACGAGGTTCAATGCCTTTTTTTCTGAAGCATTCCCTTTCCATGATGAAGATGATCAAGTTATGCATTGCCTTCAAATCGCCCAAAAGTCTCCTCGCTGAATGAAGTCATCCCAAACCCGGACTCAGCAAATCCAATAATAAAACCCGGCATCACATTAGAAAGAAAGCAAACAAACAGAGAAGGGAAAAGAAAGAAAGGAAGAAATATAAAAAGCCACCATTATCAACAGCATCAGCATCATCCAATCCATCCAGGGCCAAAACCAAACCGGATAAATATGATCATCACATCACATATCATAACATCAACATAATATCATACATGGAAAGAGTGAGAGTAAAAGGTCCTTTCATTGCTCCTCTTTTCCATTTTTATCAGAGAAATCTGTGCAAGTCCAACACTGAACTGGCATGTGTGTCTATGTATGTACATCAATAGAGAGTGAGTGGAAGTTTTAGAAGATGTGAGTTAGTGATGTGATGTTGGTTAGTTGCTGCACACACAATATCAGATCCATCTTTTTTTAAAGAGATCACCAAGGAGAAAGCCGAGTGGGAGAGAAGTGATAGTGATAGTAAATACATGTAGTAACAGAAGTAGTGGCAATAGTAGTGGCGACTAAAAAATACAATCTCTTTTTATTCCATTTTGGACAAAAAACCGCGTATAATAGCGTATAAGTAAGCAAAAAGGGCAAGAGCCAAAATAATACGGGGCTTTGATGATATTGCTGGAGCTGGGTTGCTTTGCTGGTGCCGGCGACGCCGTTGCGTCTTTGTCGCTCTCTCAATACATACTACTATCAACGAGGAAATCATTCGATTCGATGCAATGGGATATTATTTGTTGAAAGTTTTCGAAAGATATGATCCAAGCATAATATGGATGGAAGTAGTAGTAGTAGTAGTAGTAACGCGATGATGGAATTTGAGCGCATTATTCAAATCCAAAAACCAATCCAAACCAATATCCTCTTTTTTCTCGTATTTCTTGGCATTACCATTGCATACAAAATATACGCACTCCATCCATATATTTCTTTCTCCTATCATCATTACAAGATTTACAGAGCCTGCATGGATGGAGAGAGCAAAAAAAAAGTCTTTACACCATCATCACCTTCTCACCATTTTCCTGCTTGCGATCCATAAAATTTTTGGATTTACGACTTTCCTTTTTTCCTAAATCCAATCGCGTACGTGGTCTGGCAATGATGTATGTGCATTTCTTACGGGGATGTTTCAGTGTGGTGGATGGATGCATATAAGTGTGTCTTCATATTAGATTTTCTCCTGGATTTGGCTCAAGAAAAAAGGGGAAAGTGGTTTCTTGTTATTGTTGTACTACCATCTTCAAAAAATGCGAGCCAGTACATAAAGATATTACTGAGGCATGTAATGATACATCACACCTTTTTTCCAATTTCTGATACAAAGTTGGATACAAATTGTCGAGAGAAGAGGAAAGACATAAATGCATTTCATCCACTCGCTTTCCACTGCAATTTCCTTTTATGCTTCGTTTAAGTCTTCATGCATTCATGGGAAGAGGAATGATGATGATGCTGATGCTTTGTGCTTCTCTCATGCCGGTGAAAAAAGCCAACAGATCCAGGATGCTCTCTGCACACGTACCTAATTTTATGTTCCACTTTTGACACCAAATGGGCACGGATTTGAACCGGCAATACATAAAAATAATGGTTATCAGCATAATGGTGTGTTTTATTGTCATATTTTGACGCAAGGCTAACGGGAAAACGGAATAATTTAAGGAGGCGGTGAAAATGCTGATATAGGGATTGAGTGCTTTATGCACTTTATACAAAACCGTTCTTTGAATTGGATTGGTGGTGGTGGTGGAGGCTTGGCATGGCTCTGACGTGGCCAAACGCTGCTGTAATCGTAATTCAAGCGGATATAATCTTTGGCATCAAATATCCACGTTTGATCTAGCCAGAGGAATAACTAGGAGCGCTATGATCTACACTCCTCTTTACCCGATTAAGTAATTCATTCAATGAGCTACTCTATACACACAAAAGCACATTTTCCTCCATATAAATCCCATAACTTACTTTTGGCAAAAAAATAACTATGCCTTTATCCTCTGCTATTCAATGTCAATGAAAAAATAATTGTAAGCATTCCATAAATCCTTGCCCACAGGAACAACGATGATTTTTTTCTGCCCTCCTGCCCAAAATGCTTACTTGGAGTGTTTGGAGCATTATTCATTTGCCCAAATTGGTTATTGCTATTCAGCCAGCCCTTTCCACTAATCAACAGCTCATTAGCTTGCAGGCAACGCAACATTAATGAATGAATTTATATAAAACGTTGTACGCTGAATCGCCTCCCTACTCTAACCCGAAAGAGTAACTGTGAAACAAAGGAATATAAAAAAAATAAAAGTCGCACTAATAATTCATCCATTTTTAAAATGAAAACTCCTGTTTCTGAAATCAGATTCTTTTGTTGTGCACAAAACGAATCTGTGTTTTATCCCCGTCTCATTTGCATTTTTTATGAAAAATCCTTTACCTCCAAAAACTTTTATTCAACCTCGGCAATCTTATAATCAACAAACTCACAGGGAAAAAATAGATTGTAAGGAAATTGGCAGATAAAGTTTTTTTATTTCAAGGAAAATATTTTGGCTTCCCAGAAAAAAAATTAAGCTTAATGATAATGTATAGTAAAATGGGCCTGGAAACACTCAAAGCATTAGCACAAGTAATGATGATGATGACGATGATGATGATACTTCTCCTCATAGCAGCAGTGTTGCATAACTTTTCCCAGAGACTCGAAAAATGTACACAATCCCCTCATTTGGTATTCTTCTCACTAATCCATCTCATTTCATTTGGTTAATTCAGATAAGTCCCCCAACTTTTTCCCCTTTGTCCATTCATTTCGGGAATGAAACGGGAGACAACTACTACTACTACTTCCACTTCTACTCGAGACTATCTAACTAAAGCCCAGCGTATATGAGACAGATTGCATGGAAGGTTGGATTGAAAGCCTGGATTTCACTTCATCTAGACACACTAATCTATCTAAAGCAGGAGTACGAAATGTAGCATAAATGAGCCTCTTCCTCATTATTCCTCAATCAAAAAACGGGGATGGATAAATGGTGCTCTTGCTCCACGAAAGAAAACTCTTCAGCTTTTGTTTTTGCTCCAAAAAATAAATCAGTGTGCTTTATAGTTAAGTATATGCTCCTACTTGCTTAATTCCACGAAAAAGAAGCTCGATCCGTTCCTGGTCCTATCCATCCATCCTGAGTGAGTACGTGGCTCGTGTATTAGTCAACGATCATGATAATGATGAGGACGAGAGGGGGAACTTTAATTCTGTTAAGGCCTTTTCAGGAAAGATTTTCAAAAAAAATGTATGTTTACCAACATCACAAGGCTAAGCAAGACAGGAGGAGGGTAAGGAAGTAAACAAGACGAATTTGGGGAAAAATCTTCTGAGGGCTGATTACCGCAAAGCATAATACCTCTGTGGAGTTACATCGGAGTACTATAGAGTCCTCCACATTATATAATATTTTTTGGAGATATATCGTGATTAGACACACGAAGTCTTTAATAATGATCCCAGATGGGAATAAATGCAGCTTTGATACCGATGATGCAAAAACAGACTCAAATCTACGTACGTCTGCTGCTGGCTACATCGAATAATGAGAAGTAAAAAATGTATGTTTACCAACATCACAAGGCTAAGCAAGACAGGAGGAGGGTAAGGAAGTAAACAAGACGAATTTGGGGAAAAATCTTCTGAGGGCTGATTACCGCAACGTATAATACCTCTGTGGAGTTACATCGGAGTACTATAGAGTACATTATATAATATTTTTTTGGAGATATATCGTGATTAGACACACAAGTCTTTAATAATGATCCCAGATGGGAATAAATGCAGCTTTGATACCGATGATGCAAAAACAGACTCAAATCTACGTACGTCTGCTGCTGGCTACATCGAATGATGAGAAGTAGTGTAGTACTTTATACTTGCCTCATCCGTAGGAAAAAAGGAAGATCACATTACGTATAAAATCTAAGCAGGTCTTATTGAATCAGAGGGGAAAATCGTAGGTATAATAATATGCATACTTCAAAATCATTAATTGCCAAGTGCATAAGCAGAGGCTAAGCAGCCCATCCATCCAATCCCATAATGACGATACTTGGTAAAGGTATTACGATAATTACATTAATTTCTAGAATCAAATCCGCTTCGATTTTTTTTATTCAGGAAACTCAAGCTCAGCTCAGACAGCGGACGCAGACAACTTCTAATACTTTCTCTTCATCCTTTAAATAGCACTCGTCTTCTTTTTTTCCTACTCATCTCTCTTGATATTTATTTTGTGTGATTCGGGGAAAATCATTTTCTATCTATCTCGGTAGTAGTAGTAGTGGTGGTGCCCATTGCCAACCCTATTAATTTTGGAAGAGCGATAATAATCGATTTAAAAAGTAGAAATACGATATATATGTGCCTCATCTCTCTCTTTCCTACTTTTTTTTTATAATCAAGATGGATTGACAAGATAAGTTTTATGACGGAATGAGCAGCTCATTTGAAATGAATCATCATAATCATAACCATTATCAGGAAGCACATTTAATATCAAGAGAGACGAATTTGGGGAAAGCAGCTCATTTGAAATGAATCATCATAATCATAACCATTATCAGGAAGCACATTTAATACATACGAATTGAACTTAAGATAAACCAGATAATGCATCATTGACAGGAACATTGCTTTCCGTTTATTGTACTTTATGAAGTTTTTTCTTCCGAGAGGGAAAATAACACCACTCTACAAATACAGTGTAAGGGATACTACTACATAATCCGCGCTCTCGGAAAAAATGTATCGTGATGATAATAATTCTTTTTTTCCTCTGCAATTTAGCCAAGCTAAATACTGTTGAGATCCAGTTTTCTCGGGAAATTAAAGTAGGCAATTCAAATCCTCATTGGTAATTCTTCTCCAGGATGGTGAGGGTTCCGTTCCGTACTAAAGAGCACTCCAAAGCGCTTATTCCAGGAGCAACCCAAAAAAAAGAACTTCTTCTTGAGGGCGAAAGCTTGTCTTGCTTTTTTGAGCTTATGACTGTGCTCAGGCCTTTTACTTAATTCATTTGGCTTCGCATCATCATCAATAATTGTCTTCCCTCATTCCCCCTAGTGCTTATGCTTTCCCCCTGGTTCATCTTAATTAAAAGGATTAACATGTCGGACTAAAATGCGGATTTGAATGGCTGAGGCTGAAGCATAAATGTGGAAAACAAGAGACCCTCTCAAATGAATGGAATAGTGCACGAAATGAGATTTCCTGGCTTTTATGTACAGTAGTGCACAGCAGCAGCAGCATTGGGAAAAAACTGAGCTGCTCCTCGAAAAATTTTTGAGATGTCATTATCTTCATTAAATCCACTAGAGAAGATTTAATACTCCAAAAAGTTGTGCAGCAGAGAGAGGACCCACGCGTTCTGGTAACTTTTTGGTTGAGTACATATTTTTCACTCTTCAAGACTATGTAGCGACAGGTTCATGGAGAACAAGTAGGGAAAGTTCATAGCTGGGAAATGCATTTTTCTCACAATATTCTCAATTTTCCTGCTTTTTCTCTGGTGAACTTTTACGAGTGAAGGTACCTCAACAAGTAAATCCTATCTCAGGCCAATTTATTCAGGTCCAAAGTACCAGAGATAAATAAGGAAAAAGAAATGATGCTTGCGGACCTGATGCGAGAATCAAGAGGAACGCAAGCAACACAGGCAAATAGATAAGTCAAATGAAACGCATTGTGTAAAGATTTTTAGCTATTCATATTGCAAATTTTGTTACAGTTCAAAAGGAGGAAATTTTCAGGACGTCTCCATCCTTTCATTCTTAAAGTGGGGATGATGCATTAATGCTGCATTCTTAATTCTTTTTGCTCATTGAGACAGCACTTCTCATTCTCACAATAAAAGGCATTTCTCCCTTTTAAGCCGCACATCATTACAGCAGTGTGCTCAAAAGTTGTCATCATCATCAAGACTTTGAATAAATCATAGAGCGAGGGCTTAAGAGTAGTCTAGCTATGAGCATTAATAATAGTAGTAGACCTTCTGCTGACCAGCAC